>OX388313.1:31441244-31685245 GCA_947579605.1 Athripsodes cinereus
CTGACATGTTCATTAGCTCCCAGACAGTTTCACTGGGAGGAATTTGTGGAGCAAACTCAAGCTTATTTTTTTGATTTGGATATTTGAACTGTATTCTTTTGTATAGGCTTATTTGAGGAAGTAAATTAATATGAATTTATGTTTGTAAAAGGCGAAAGAGAAGGTTTATTGAAATAAATAAATTAGAATCGTCAGGATGTACATATTTAGACTTTGCGGCTAACACAAATCACAGTTCATAGATATAGTGATGTATTACAACATTATTTGTTTGAACACAACATAATATTATGTATGGAAATACGAGGATAATAATATAATATGTATGTATATATCCTACATGAGATAGGGATTGATTTAGCAGTATGATGGATGAAGGTACAGTACACAAGTGTAGGTAATATATATAGGTATAGTACCTACTTTCACCAACATACATAATACCTATGTGGGTATCTAGGCCTGTGAGAGCAAGTGTAAATGTGATGTATGTATTCCCAATACATCCTAATTAGAGATGCAACGAATAGTATATTTGACCTAGTACCGAGTATTATGCAAGATCATGTGCCGAATATTCGGCGAATAACAATAGTGAGAGCGTGCGGTACTCTTGACCGCGCATCTTTGTCATAATAATTATATAATACATCGTAGACATAATATAATATATTATGTACTAGACTTGCAGCGCGGTACATTTTTTCGAAATTTTGTGTTCCAACATTTTAATAACAATAATAATATTACGTTTCACTCCATATCAAATTAAATTAATTTATTAGATATTTGAGGATTCATAAAATTATGCATCTGCAGCTGACAATGAAATAGCAACAATCTACAAGTTATTAGTTCCTTCCAGTTCTACATTTAAACTATTCGGCAGAACACCGAATAACAGACTAAATATGCGGTATTCGGTCAACTAGTAAAAATGTTGCCGATTAGACAGAATACCAAATAGTTGGCTGATATTCGTTGCATCTCTAATCGTAATATATCGCATGCTTAATGGAAAACTGACCCATTAGTAGATAGGTCAAAATTGAGTTACGTACAGATACAGACTTCTGTTAGCACCATCTACCCTCTACCATTTGATTTATGTTGAATTTACTTATTTTTGCCCCCCCCAGCGATATATCGGTCTCTTTCACTTTTATGGGATCTCTCATCCTTTTTTTGTCGAACAGCGACTCATGCCGGTTTGTGTCGGGCACTTGTGGAGTAAGGTAATGATTATTTTATTGAACAAAGACCCAATCGTTGTTGAGTGCATTTTAGACTAAATTCAAAGGTAAGTTTCATCAAATTTTGTAATCTTATATTGACAGATTAAATCTTAGGTGAGTTTACAACTAATTTTACTAATATGTTACGTGAAACATTTAGTTTTAAGACAGTTTTTCATTGAACGTTATTCTATTTTTCGTGGCCCATTACGAGTTGAGTCAGTGTACTATTTTAGTCTATCCATTATTTTAAGGTGACTTTGTGACATTCAGGTATGAGTCTGTTTACTACTGAAGTTTATTGTTACTTAGGAGCCGCAATATTAGTTGAGTCCTTGTTTGAAAAAAAATAAAGTAAAATAATGTGTAATTCTTTCATTGCCTGTAAATATTTTATATTAAGTCATTGTTCGTCTAAATACTACTTACCATTTTTTTTTGTACAAGAGGCATAATATTACTAGTTATGTGTAATAGATAGAAAAAGATGATGGAGCGTGTTCAGGCTCAAAACCCGGCACCAGAAACGGCAACAAAAGATAAAGAACATGAATCAGTGCCATCAACTGAAGTGACGGTAACAATTTTAAGTAACTTTAAAAATTAAGTTTGTATATTTTTTATTTATTTTATTACTACTAAAATGCGTTTTTTGTTGTTGTTGTAGATGTTAGCTGAGTATATAACAAACAAGCCCGAAAATCAGCGTTACTCAAACCTACAGGAATATTTTGAAATTTCGGAATCAGTTTCAGCCGGCAATGAAAACCACATTGATAACACCACAGTCGTCCACGAATGCACTGATGACATACATTCGAAATCTGGAACTAGCGATATCGATCAAGATCCAACATACGAAGCCCTTAATTCAAAGAAAAAACGAATAGCAGTATATCTAAGTCAATCAAAATCATCAAGGAGTTCTTCGTCTTCCTCGCCCTCATCAACTTCAGGATCTTCCGATACAGAATCCTGTAATGAACAGAACAAAACACAAGAGAACATAGTTCAAGGAACCGCAGAAAAGCAATCCGAACAAACAGACTTTGATAAACCTGCAATAACAGAAGTTTCGATAAGTCAAGAATTAAGACATACCTAAATAGACCTTTTTATACACTTTATTATTATTATTGTTATATTATCTTAATATCGAATTTGACTCGTTTTTTATCAATTTGTTGTTGTCTGTTTATGTCTTACTGTTTTGTGCTATATTTGTTTTATCTAATGATATTTATATCCTCATAATTGTTGATTTTTATGTATAAACCTACCCTAGTTAAATTTTATTTCCTTGACGTATTTTTACATGCTTACTTGTTTGTATTGACTTGTGCGAATAACGCAGATAAGAAAACAGGCACGACAAAGTGCGAACAACACAGAACATTAAGCATGATATCACACTCTTCTAAGATATTCACCAACATTATAATGAAAAGATTGGAAAGCAAAATCAATGAAACACTTTCAGAAGATCAATTTGGATTCCGCAAAGAGACAGGCACACGAGATGCAATTCTGAGTCTAAGACTTGTTCTTTAAAAGAGAACAACAGTAAATAGAAATACATATATGTATAGCATTCACCGACCTAGAAAAAGTATTCGACAAAGTACAATGGGAACTACTTTTTAACACTCTAAACCAGATAAAAATGAGTTGTAAAGACAGAAGAGTAATCTGGAGCCTATACAAGAACGAAATGGCTGTTATTAAAAGCGGAGAGAGCTGCGCAGAAGCGAGAGTTGAACAAGGTATAAGACAGGGGTGCTCAATGTCTCCAACACTCTTTAACGATGAACTGAGGGAAGAAATGAAGAACTGGACAGGATTAAAAATAAATGGGAAAAAGATTGACATGATTCAATATGCCGACGATATAACACTGCTCGCAGACTCTGAGATGGAGCTGAACGAAGCCTTAGGAAAAATGGAGACAATACTACTGTCCAAGTAAAACATGAAAATAAATAAAGACAAAACAAAATGTATGGTCGTTGGAAGGGATGAAGCGACTGCGAACATTGCCATAAATAGAGTGAGTATCAAACAAGTAAAAGAGCTTGTGTACTTGGGCAGCAGAATAAACCAGGACGGACGCTCCAAATCAGAAATTGTGGGCAGAATGAACCAAGATAGAATTGCCTTTAACTACTACTACTACTATACCATCACGGCATATCCCACAAGTGGGGTAGCCAGCAGATCAGCTGCATGTAAGAAACATGCAAACTGTCCTCTTCGTGCCAATATAAAATTATATTGCCTTTAACTAAAAATCTAAAATATTGGAATCCCCTAATATTGATTTAAGCATGAGGAAGAATCTTACTAAAGCCTTTGTATGGAGCATTCTGCTATATTTATTTATTTATTTATTTAATTCTTTACTGTACATTGTTTACAATAAAACAAATTAACATAGAAAATATCATTTATACAATTCAATGCACAGAGGGCGAGTTTATCGCTAAAATGCGATGTCTTCCAACTAACCCGGTTATTAAAATCAAAAAACAAAACAAAAAAGAAAAACCAGACATAAATATACATATTTACAGTAATATTATAAACATACATATCTACAGTAATATTATAAATATAAAAAAAAAAAACAAAAATACAATATAAAGCAAGCAAATGAAAAAGGCATAATGTTGCGAAACGTGGACCATCAGCAAGAGTGAAAGCGGGCAGTTAGCGGCCTTTGAGATGTGGTGCTACAGACGCATGCTGAAGATTCATTGATCGGAACACGTCGAAAACGAAGAAGTGCTAACCAGGGTTGGCGAAAACGGCAACTCCTCAAAAGAATCAGCCAACGAGCTAACTGGATTGGCCACAACATCAGGCACCCAGGACTGCTCATCGCAATTGCAGAGGGTAGGACTGAAGGCACAAATGGCAGAGGCCGGCCGAGAGACGCTTATATGGACCAACTGAAGAGAGACATGAACTGTGGCTCATACGGAAAGCTGAAGAGACTGGCTGAGAATAGTGAGGAATGGAGAAGAAAGTCAAAATTCGTTGCATACCAATCCAATCATTCACACTCTATATATTATGTATGATTGTGCAATTTTTTTTGTTCTTGTCCCTTAGGTACACTTTTTGTTGAACATGTAAAAGGCTCACATCACATATTGTCTTAAATAAATAAATATTTATGCCTTGAAAAAAGCCAATATTAAGTTTATTGATGGTCTGCTAATTTGAATAAAGTGACCCAATCTCCAAATGTGTTTTCCTAAAGTAATCATGTACAGACTAAATACTAAATTAGTCATTAAAAATAGTAAATAATTTGAAATGAAACAGGCTTACAACCTAATACAACGCTTGCATAACAAAATATTTACTTTATTTTTAATAGAAAACTGGCTTAACTTAGTATTTACTTTTTAAAATATTTTTTTAAAATAGATAGAAATTATTTTCCGCATTTTTTTACTCAAATCTATTGAGTAGTTTATCATAATTTTCAAAATACAAGCATTCATTATTAATTAATAATTGGTTTTAATTTTATGCGTCAACAAGTAGGATAAGTCCTCATAGCAAAATCTTCTTTTGCGATTTCCCAAGAATCGACTTTTTTGAATTAAGTCAGTATTCCATTAAGCATGCGATATCATCAATTTAATACACAACACTCCGCTACACTTGACAGCTGAAATGAAGATTGCACAGTGCCGGTAGGTATCTACTCATTACATATTATGTTTCTCTCTCAATCTCGTTAATGATTCAATCCATGTACATTATTTGTTATAGAAAAAATAACATTCCTTCCGATTTGACTCGCTGGCTTCGTGACATTTCGTAAATACTTGAAGGCAGCAAAATTGATTTAAGATTTATTTTATGTGTAGGTACATATTATTCATTAATTTCGATCTCCTTATACTGAAAAGAATAGTGACTGACTCTCTGGACTGCACAGAGTTACTTAGCATAGTTAATTTGCGCATCCCGAATCGTAGCACCAGAAGTCAGGCATTGTTCTATGCTACGGGATCATCGTCCAACTATAGATAGTTATTACTCATCAATGAATTGACTCCATGTAATAGGGAATAGTTATCGTATTGAAGCCGATATCTTTAACGGCTCACAGTACACCGTGAGGAAATGTGCTGTGAGCGGGTTTGTTCGAAAGTACCTTTATGCTTTTCACTGAGAATCCCCTGTAGCTTCTGTTGCCATATTTTTGTTTTTCATCGTCTGTTTTTATATGTTGATTAATTGTTTTGTTTTAATTATGTTTTTTAATGTTATTGTACTGTAAAGGCATTATATTGTGTTAATTGATAAATAAATTCATTTGTTTTTCAACGTTTTTCTCGAGAATACATACAATTTGAAAATTTATAATTTTTACGCTAATTGAGTCATCTTTTTGAACAATGATATCATAGTGATTACATAGATATATAGTAAGCGAAAAGCCGCAACATTTTTAAAAGCATCTCCAACTATTCGTGGACCCTGGGATTGCGGAAATTTTGAAAATGATGTTAAAACCCCCATTATTTAACGACTTTTTATTATGACACCTTAAATGTGCCCTTGCTGTGAGTATCTACGAAATGGCATATTTTAAATAAATTGCCTGGGTTAACCTACATTGTATGATCTTGGAACATGACTCAGTCAAGAAATCGTCTCTTGCGTATTACTGTTTTTTTTTCTTTATATTATGTTTGAGAAATACGAGTATAAGCATTATTTTAGCTTTCTAAATAAAAAATATGTATTGAAGACATACGCTATTCGCTTATATTCGAAATAACATGAAATTATACAGCATCTTATACTAACTTGTTTTCAAGGAAGGCAGTGTTCTACAAGAGCACTCGATTACCTAGAGAAGCGGAAGTTCTCTAAAACTTGTATCTATGGTTGATTCAGCTGAAAACCTCTTCAAATAACTTTACATATACTGTGCGATAATGACAATTCAATATTTCATCTTCATTGAATCTAAAATTCCTTTTGGGAACACAGGATGGAAAACAGTTCTCCCACATTTAAAGCGATTTCGCAAATATCAAGTTGTTTTTTTCCACTTCATTTACTTAATAAAATAAAACTTTATAACACTTCTTCATAAGAATGGTATAGGTACTGTGGTAATTGCAATCGAATATAAAAAAGTGAATTTGTGTTGTCATATAAAAATTTTGTCCGTAGAGCCCCCGGCTGAAAATAAGTCTCCCTCTCTTTTCTGTAAGCTTTTGAGTGTCCTGCAAAAGATATGGGTACACGTAAAAGACATTCATTACATTCAATTCAGCAATGAAGCCACCTATCCTGAATGTCATTTTCCTATTGACACAAAGAGGACAACTTGTTTGTTACATAAAGTTAGTCTTCTGGCTACCCCATTTTTTGTGTGAAATGCCGTGATGATATGAATGAATGGGTTAGTCATAAATACAAGTAAAAAACCCTAAACACTCTTATAGTAATGCCAAGATACGTCAGAAAAATACATGGATAAGGTCGGCAGCGAGAATCGAACTACGAATTCACTGATTGAAAGACAAATATTTTACCTTCAAGCCGCCTGCCACTTTAACATTCATCAGCATAATATTTTTATCAAATACTTAATGCGCAATTTAATAGAAAATAATACTTGAATATCTCTTGTTTTTCAGGTGAAAATAGCAAAAGAGCGCAAAAAAGGTGACAAGATTGTGTCCGACAGTCAAGAACGGGCATACTGGAGAGTGTACAGGCCTCCCCCGGGTGTAACCAGCGCTCTGGAGCCTTGTCCCATTCCCAGTCGCAGCAGGAACGGACCGAGGAGTCGCAGGAGAGATATAGAGCACTGCAAAAAAGAGGTGAGATCATTTTGTAATAAAATATACATTTATCATTTTCCCCTTGTCCTAGTTGGGTTGTCCGGGGGCCCAATAGCTCCTAAGTTACTTCCTTCAGAGATCTCTGTCCATTGCTACTGATTCTAAGACCTTTTGACACTCCCAACGAAGCTTTTTTTCGTACTTGTATATAAATTTATCAATTCCATATCTTTTTGGAAAGCTATAAAATAAAAGAGGTCTATGATTTTTTACATATTGTAAAATGGAGTTGGCTGGCAATGGATTTGAAAACAAATGTTTTATTCTACTATTCGATTTGTTAACGAGAGAGACGTCTTTCGTCTTGTTAGGACATAGTCAATCTCCAAACACCGACACAGTGAATAATTCGGATCTCCTGATTGCATGTCCGATACCCTAGTTCTGCGGTTAGCAAATTTATTAGTCAAGAACCAAATAGTACAACGGTTAAAATTTCTTTTAAGAGACAACCGCATTTTACCAATAGATATTTTCCAACCCCTACATCAGCTTTTGATAAGATTTATTATTTTTTCGGTACCTTCACTGTATTTATCTTTCTATATATGTAGATACTTTTCATTTGTTTTGTAGCATTTAGATTATTCTCATATTTGGCATAACATTAACATATACGTCATTGCATATAAAGGTACCAGGCCCCATGAGGTACCAAGGGATGATATACATTACATTATGTTGGTACAAACAGTATCTTGTAAAGTCATTAAGAATTCAAATAAAATCATTTGCGTCGTATTAAATTAACTCATGGCCATGTTGCATAGCGGCAATGGCGCGAATCAAATATTTTTTAGAACGTCTTAAAAAATACTTATTTTTTAACTCATTTGTCTCAATAATAAGAACTTTAGTAGAAGAAGTGACTTATTTTTAGAAAGTTTTCATATTTTCTGTAATATTTAAATAAATAAGATAGGTAAGTAGGATAGATACATAATTTTCTCGTACAAGACATTTAGCATACTTATTCAAATTCAAATATATTTATTATGGATAAATATACAATACTAACACTCTCAGAGTTTAGGTGAAAGAACTCAGTAATGAAATTAAAAACAAATGTGTTATTTTTCTAGAATATATTGATTTAATTGAGTAATTGAGAGATAAGTCTTTTGTCTTTCAAGAGAGATGTCTTTCATTTTTTAAAGACTATGTCTTTAAAGACAATGTCTTTCATTTTTTAAAGACAATGTCTTTAAAAAATGAAAGACATTTCTCTTAATAAAAATCAATAAAGTACATGGAAAAAAAACATTGGTTTTTAAAGAGATTTAACATTTTCAGTTGAATAACCATATAGCATGCCACCTATTCTGAATGTCTTGTTTATTATTGTTACATAGATGATGACCTGCGTGTTTATTACATGCAGTAAGTCACCTGGCTACCCTACCTTGCTGCTGTGAAATTAATTAATAATTTTACTATCCACGAACATTCTTAATTAATCCAATAATTTTTACAAAGAGCATTGGTTTTCCTGTTCACACAAATATGTGGATATTTTGTTTAGTGCCGTTTATTCAAGAAATGTTTTCTGGGAAGCTATTTTATGTCTGATCTCTGAAACTCTCAATAAATAGGTACCTATATACATTTTTAGCTTCTTCCTAAAATTCTTTATATTTTCCTTTTCTTGTAAACTCAGATGTAAAATTTGTTCCTAAAATATCTAAAACCCAGGACACCAAACGTTTGCTCTCAAAAACTCGTCCTGCAAAATTAAAATTACTTTTTAAGTATGGCAAATATACATATATAAAGTGGATATATACATACACAGACATACATACTAATATATTATATTTATGCAGGTGTTGCGTCTAAGCCATTTTCATGGTTTGGTCTTGAAATAAACCTATATTTATTTTCAGATATACTCCCACAAACTCATTGGTTACTGAGTGTAGAAATTGACTCTGTACCTAATTTATAATTTATTTCGTTTTCTCCCGACATTACAAGAAAGATTGAAGTACCGTTATTGATAAATTAAATTGTATTTTATTGTCTCGGTAATAAATTACCAGAAAGCATTTTGTTCATTATTTTATTAGACAGTATTTCCATATTGTTTTATTGCTTGTAAGATTTTTCAGACATGGCGTCGACAAGAGAAAACAATTTAAATGACCTACCTCGAGTTAGTGGAATATATAGTAATGTATATTTGGTTTATCGATGTTGTTTTTACCATTTTATGGGGTTACATAATAATATTATGTAAACGTAACACACGAAACTACCAAATAAGGCTTAGAAAAGCCAACGTCACCTCATTTGGTAGTGCGCTGAACGGGACCAGACAATACATACGTACCTAAGTTTGTCTGTTTGCTTATTTGTTATTATTTATTTTTTTGCTTTTTATTTTGTACTATACTATACCCTCACGCCGTGTCCCAAGTGGGGTAGGCATAGAGAACGGAACGCCAAACAGATCTATCTTTACACACTTCCTTAATCATATAACTGATATAAATTGTATAATTCGTTGTTATTATTTTATATGTGTAGTTTATAATATAAGTTGCTCATAAATACATATGTATTAGGATTAAGTTACAAGTATTAACACAATATTTTAGGACGCGCCCTTGAAGTGGATTTATTCCACAAAACGGCGCATTATAAATTGTCTATTATTATTTATTATTATTATTCCTTCGCTTCCTCCAGATTCATAGTTTCTCATACACGCGGTTCCTCTTACTCAACACACGGCCGTCCTTGAGAATTTGTTCCACGTGGTTTTCGGACACCCGCGCTTCCTCACATCCTTTCTTTCCTCTCTTTGCACATCGCATTGGCCAAAAGCTGTAATGATGTGCAAGGTAAATTTAAAGAGAATAATAATAATAATAATACACTAAAAGCTGTCGTTGGGATTTATAGAAAGGATATCGGAGTCTTCGGCATGTCACCTGGTAGCTTAATGGCACAAAACACACCTCGCGAAAAGGTTGGATTTCGTGTTTAAGTGCTGTCCGGAGCACTACCAAATAAGGTGACGTTGTCTTTTCTAAGCCTTATATGGTGATTTCGTGTGTTACATTTACACAATTATGTATGTAGTAGGATTCGCCGTGATTTAGATATAACTAGAGATTTCTTTTTTATTTTATTCTCAGCGCTTCTTTGGGAATCATAACAAAGCCTCATCACTTAAGAGTGTTTTTTTAAAGATGAATTTGTATTTGAAATAAACCCAAATTCACTTACCCTCACAATAAGGAATGTGCTTGTATCGTAAAGGTGGAGTAAGTCGTAAGAATCGAACCCGGGTCTCCCTATTTAAAGTCCAAGAGTCCATAATTAGGCTACCGACCACCTCAAAAGAAAAAGCAATTAAAATGTATTTTTATTGAAATAAATTCTGGAACCTTGCGCAGGAAAGAACGGTGTTTTTTTATGTACAATTGATGCGTTGGTATATAAACTGTGTTTTGTAAAATAAGGTTTTGAGGACAAATACGTTGGGAACCTTGAGAATAAAAGGGATTCTTCTTGGAAGTACTGGAAAATGGAGTTTCTTTTATTCAATATGTTTCTCAGCCCAGCACGTTAATTTTTAAAGAGCTTATTAGGAAATTTAGGTTTTATGAAATACGCTGTATTACCAACAGCTTTTTTGTTGAATTATGTTATGTAGGTTGGTAATACACACATATTTAACAATCTTCAAACACTGGGTATATATTTAGGTAGCTCATTATATCGCTGTATGTGGGCCTGCCCTAACCTGCCACAACCATGTTGAATTCAGATGAAAAACAATTTTCGTGTTTTCTCAACACACCACGTCTGTTGTTTTCAGCGACCATTGTGTTTATTTTTTTGTTACCATTTTAAATATTTATATCTTGTATTGTTTTGACTTTTTATGTAAAAAAGTACAACAAATTACTGGAGTTTTGAACCGTCTGACAGATTTCGTTTTTTGTAATTTTTGTGAAATCTTTTTAAAAATAAAATTATTTTTTTTGTTTATTCACTCCACCATTAATAATTGCAATGCTATTTTCACATGAAAAGGTTTAACGAAATTATAAAACAAATGTCTTCTTGTACTGTACATTTTATTGTAGAGATAGACGTCTTTCGTCTTGTAAGGACATTGTCAATCCGATTAAAAACTACAATTAGACGAAAGACGTCTCTCTCGACGATAAAGAACACATTATTATAGTAGGAGAAAACATTTGTTTTTTACTAAATTTAAAGTAGGCGCGTTAACGTTGTGAAAATTCATTTTAAATTGAGTTTTAAAAACTCGTTTTAAGTAACTCTTGCCTTGAAGATGCCACAAGGCGAAAGCGCTCGGCAATTAGCATTTAGTCATTATTAATTGACTAAATAATCATACGTGAAAATTAAACAGTTTTTAAAAAACAAAAACTCATATTTGTTTTTTAACTTCGTTATGGAATTCTACTACCTGAACACCGACACAGTGAAATACCTATATTCTACATTGTCGACCGACGGTACATGGTGGAATTTTATGAAAAATATTTAAAATAAAAGTAGGTATAACACACGTAGTAGGTAGGTATATTTGTACAGTGCTTACACAAGTCTTTATTGATCGCTAACTGGCTATCAACGACTTATTTCTTCTGATCATTAGGCGTACGTTTAGATATTTTCTTTCACTGTTTTTTTTTACTTTTTTCTCCAAAGTAATGAGTAAAGTAATTAGGTGGATGCTCATTTCAAAGTTGATGTTTTATCTTCACAAATTATATTGTTTTTATTACAACTAAACATTGTATGAGGTTACATGTATTACATGACATGAATGTCTCCAGCATGAGATAAAATAATGTTTAGAATATTTACTATTTTTTTTTATTGTTTAACCGGATTTGGGGACAGCGTGCAGAGGACAAAACCAATCAGGCTTCTCAATTTAAAGAATCACTCGCATACGAGTGAATGGTTAATATTTAAGTCCAACTTCATTTTTTTTCTTACCTCTATATAATTTAATATACCTAATCGTCAATGAAATTAAGTTTTAAACTACTATAGATGACTCGTACACATTGAATTAGCTCAGAAAATGGACATTAATTTTTTTGCCTAGTCTGAGGATCGAACCCACGACCCCTCGCTTGCAAGGCGAGTGTGTTAACCACTAATCCAACCTAATGAATTAGGTACATACTAGTTACGGGAGTAGTTAGGTATATTATATATGTAATCATACCTAATCGTTTTATTTTATTACTATTGTTGTTTTGTGTAAGTAATATTATTTTTTTTACATTTTAATGTTTGTTTTATATGTAAGTTTGTGCCTGCAGCTGTTAACTCTTAGTTTCTTGTTTTTGTCTGTCAAATTGTTTTTTTCTTTGCTATAATATGTTTTACGTGTAAAAGGCTCAAGCCGTGTAAAGTTCATAAATAAAATAAAGAAATGGCTTTGAAGAATATAGAGTATGAAAGGTGAAAATAAATTGTTTTATTTCACTTTAAAAGTAAAATTTAACATAATTTTTATAAAAACAAAACAATAAAAAAATATATGAAATCTAACTATATTACTACATGTAGGTGTATATTGATCGCCTATCAAAGAACTGGCAGTGCCCAGTTTTGCTGAACTCATGTAATCGGTTGAGGGCCAGTCCATACAATACGCTGTGATCCACGGAAAATTGCAATAAACCGGGATTAATTTTTTTCCTATTCCCGCGATTTCGCATGTACCTCCAGCTAGTATATCATATCGTTAAACGTGAGCTAGGATTAGCCGAATGTTGAATAATGAATGATACGAACGAGACAAAAACATAATCATCCCTATAGACAATGTGTGCAGTGAAACAAAAAATAATCCAGCATAGTTCGTTTGCATACAACGAGTGTCGTTCGAGGGTTTCAATGGCGTCGCATCGAAGTGACCAATGGAATTCACTCTCGTACATAGTGCGTACCTACTACGGGCGATATATGCCTACATTAATCGGACTGTTAATTGCGCGTAATATATAAAATCGTTTTTTAATTATTTCTAAGCCTGCAAACTTCAGGTAAAGTCCGGCATTTCGGCTTGTATAGGAAACATGCTACCTACTCCTATGTATGTAAATACCTGTATAGGTAATATATGAATTAGATATTATATGATTGTGAACTGAGTGGAAAGTGAGTAGGGTCATGTTGTCACCCTCATTATAATATATTATCTCAAATGCTAAAAAGGGAGGGAAGTTACTACTACCCTTACATATAATTATATATGTAGACGGTGCCAGATATAAGAAATAATAATATACAGTTTCACAATAATAATAAAATATAACGAACTTTGTGCACTCGTCCGTAATAAAGGTTGTGTCCCCCTGAAAACCTTCGCTATTGTTTTCATACTTACTTTATACTCGATGTAGCAATGAAATAATTTAAATTGATAATTAAAACTGTAATTTTTTTATTTAAATGCTTACACAAATCGTTGAAAATTATGTTTTCATTTTTTGTACAAATTTGACGATAACCACAGTGGAAATATATCAGCGCCTCCTGGTGGACTTCATATTGTTTTAAGAATTCTCTGGGATCGACATTCTGGAACCATTATCCATTCTTGATCATCTAAAAGTCCTAAACATCGTAAGATTTTTGGGATTGGACTGCTTTAATTTGGCAGGCAAATTAGAAAGAGTATAACAGATCTACATATATTATAATACATGAGTTGCAGTGCATAACACACATTGGACCCAAAGTGACATCAAAAGATGAAACTCTAAAAGTCATAAATTTTCTCAATTTTTTATCAATTCCCAGCATACATATTTCTTTTATACAAAACGAACTTTTTGTTTTCATTGTTACAGATAAATCGTTCTTATTTTATTGAAAATTTTACCCTTGAAAACAACATCCCCGTGTCATTGTCCATATAAATTATTTAGCATTTTCCCGCATGTCTTTTCATTTCACTCCTCCCCCTTTTTATAAAAATATCTACCTACTTATTCTATATAATAAGAAAGGTTTCTTGAGTTGAAACACATGTATAGGAGATACAATAAGTAAATCACATTTCTGTCATCACTGAAAGAATTCTTAATAAGGAACAAATATGTATAGCAGAGTTTGGATATAACTACATACAAACTGGTTTCGCTGAAATCTAAAAACAATCAGTCTTTCAAAATTGCTTTACAACCTGTTGCGTGGAGCATCCGGGAAAAAATTGATCTCCCACTTTTTTTCGTAAGTATTCGAGTGTCCTGTAAAAGGCACATGTTCGAAAAATATAGACATTTTACGTCTTAAATTTAACGATGAGGTTTGCTACCCAACCTAATTTTATTAATTTTTTTTGTTGGTATGGAGAACAGCTTGCATATTTATTATGTGCAGCTGGTCTGCTGGCCACCCTACTTGTTACTTGTGAGATATGCCGTGATGGTATAATATATATATAGGTAATATTTATCTATACCATCATGTTTTCTCTCACAGATTGGGAAGCCAGAGAATGACAATAAAAAAGGAACCCTCAAGTGAATAGAGCAGTAGGTTTCTCATTATTTTCTGTTAGTTTTATAGTGTCTTACTGTAAAAACAGGTTTTTGTAAAACATCACATAGTTGCAAAACATTAATTTAACTTCTCGAATTCATTAACAATAATATTTCATCCTAAAAATGACTTATTTAGGGTGTTAATTACTGGTTCCAGAGTCCTATAGTTTAGGTGTTAATTATACGTTGTTAGTATGCTGATCGCGTTACTTAACTTGTGAAGGATGAAATCTTCTTCTATCAGTGCCGGATCAGGTCCCCCCGACGTTGGCGATCACTCTGGAGAATGTTTCTCTGTCTTGCGCTGTGCGGACCAGTTCTCCCATCCGTGCATTCCGGTCCATTACCGCATATTCCGCAACCACGTCATCTGACTCCTTCCCACTCCACGACGTCCCTCAATCTTGCCTTCTATTATCAATTATAGAAACCGATATTCATCGCCTCGCAGGATGTGGTCCAAATATTATGAGACTTTAGGAACCTATGATACAATAATGGTTTCAAAAAAATTATCACATTTTTTTTCTACACTTTCTGAAAACCAGACACCGGTTTTATCACCCCAGTGGGGACATCAAAACTGGTATTAATTTTCATAATATGTACGTGCGGTTCCTCATTCTCTTCTTACTTCTCTAGCAGGTACATGATATATATTTATATAGTCATAATATGACCCGCATCAGACAATATTTCACTGATGATATACGCGTCTTGCATCGCAAAGTAGGTTGAAAGACATGGCACATGACTGTACCTACAAGATACAGATACAGTGTGGATATAATAATGTAGGTACTTATAGCGTGACTAACATATTGTATTATGTATCTTGTATCTTGTAGGTGACCCGTTGTCAAATAGACATGTCAAAAAGTACGAAATACACATTTATTTTTTATTTTTTTTTGTAATTTGTTATTTGTACATATTTGTAAAAGGTTATAGTTATGTGTGTAATAAATTATTTATTCACGGCACCAGCCCTTTATAATATGTTATAAAGATTTATGTTATACATTTAACCCTTTACATACATGATGAATGCATTCTATGAGAAATAAAATATACAATTATATTATTTGAACACTGTTAAATTTCTACGTAGTTAGGATTGACACCGAACGTTTCCGCCTATACCTACTTGCAGTCAGGGAAACCTACAAATATTGATATTATATTTCAGTTTCCTGAAGATGCCTACAAGTATAGGGTAAAACGTTCGGTGTTAATCCTAACTAAGTGGAAATTTAACATTGTTCAAGTAATATAGGTATTTTATTTTTTATGTTACTAAATAAAATTAAAAATGGATTTCCACAGTGTAAGCACAAAAACTCTTGAATTATTAACATTCTATGATACTACCCACGCTGAGTTATTTTGAACTTGATTTCTTTTCTTTGAGATTTTTGGAGTTGAATTTTTTTTTTTAAATCAAAAAGAACAATGTCAACATGATAATACGATTTTTTTTTATAAAACAAGTGTTTCGATAGGTATATTATCCCTTAAGTTATGATGATGGCACGACTCTAAGTACGACATAATTATGTCGTATATTTAGAATTGAATCAGTTTGTACGCAACAGTAACATTTTTACATAGAAAAAAATATTAGAAACAACACAGCAACTCTATCAGACAAAATTGAAATAGTATAACAATAATAATTATAGTAAAAACTTTCAATTTATGTCAAAATAATTAATGTTATGGTCACTTTGAAATATATAAATAACATGAAAATATGAGAAATATAGAAGAATGGGAAATACGGAAGTTAGAATTTTCCAGATAAAAGACTAATTAAAAAAAAATCATATTCAACGTCAATGGAGCTATTTATGATGTCAATTAGGTATATAAAATAATGTCAAATACCTGTTAGAAAATATAAGTGAGTAGGTACATCAATATGTGAAATTGTTTATGGGGTATTGTCAATATTTTAGAAAATAAAGTAACAATTTGCAAATCCTTTGTCAATAAATTTTACATTATAATTATTATGTAATCGATAAAGTTATTTATAAATAGACGATTTTATTATACTTATAAGATTATTATTTATAGTTATAGTTTACCAATTGTCCCTAGGCCTCTGTTATGCAGGCACTTGGACTCGTCATACATACATACATTCACAAAATTCATTACAATTTCAAACACGATCACAATCTATATAATAAATTATTATGGTCTTTTCCCATTATGAATCTTTGTATATCCACTTTATACTTACTATAAATTTACCAGAGGAGTTTTAGTCTGGAGTGTACTCGGAAATTCTAAAATGAGTATTGAAGTAGGGTGGAGATTAGTAGATACCTACTAGTGTATTGAAATATCGATAAATATCATGGAAGAAGACAGCCATTTCTTTCCCCAACTAAATGGCAGATTTTACTTATTATATTACACTCTTTTTGATTTTTTTTCGGGACCCAATTTAGACTGGATAAGATGACACCTTGGACCGACTTATACCTACTCAGTCTTTTATTAGAAAATATATTCCAAAATTAACAATAATATAATAAATTTTTGTTATTTGACTCCATTAAGATGGTTATGATTTTCCTCGCTGCATTATGAAAAAAATAAACAACATTTTTGAACCAACATTGGCCTCATTACCAATTTTTCCTTTGAATTTCTAGTCTTTACCATAAAGGGTCTTTGCCTATTCTGGATAAAACTTTATATCAAATTTCTCTTTCCCAGTGCCTGTGTCGACTATCCCGCTCCATAACTCGACAAGTAGAAATGTCTCATATTCGAGAAATCGTCACTTTTGTAATTTTGATATATTTATATTATGCTTTAAAAACACAACAAAAAGTGAAATAAGTATATTAAATAATAATCGCACTATTAAGACGTACATTAATTGTCAAAAGCAAAACAATTCGAAATATTATTTTATTTGTAGAATTGAAAATATGTACATTTTTATCCACAACTAAATATTTAATAAATAAAGGGAACCGCGTATTTTTTATAGTTATTTGTATATGGAATTGAAAAACTTGCGTTGATTGTGCGTCTTACCAATCAAAAAAAAAATCGACTTGTTGAATTATGGATATGGAATTATGGACAGTCAAACTATATAAATACTGTAAATTAATATAAATTTTGATATTGTTTCTTTTGCAGGTTGAATTTCTCCGTAGCTGTCTAAGTCGTACTCGTGTGAAGGTGTCTGTAGCTCTGGAAGCTCTAATCCAACATTCAGAGACCTTTGCAGAGTACGATCCTCTCATCACTCCAGCACAACCTTCTAATCCTTGGGTTACTGAAGACCTCACCTACTGGCAGATTAACAGCCCACTGTAAGAAAAGTTTTTATGTAGTTATTTATCAAAACTTATCGCTGACTAGATTTGGCAATAGACATTAATCCATTAGCTAAGTAGATGTGAAAAAAATAATAATATATTGTGTAGTTTTAAAATACACCAACATAGTTTTTATTTGAAAATGTGGATTTATGTACTGGTGAAAGAAATTTCAAATATCTTTTTACTTGGTATAGAATAATATGTGTTTATTTTAGTGTCGAGATTCCTAGCGAAAAGCGTGTAAGACGATGGGCCGTCTCTATGGAGGAGCTCGTCTCTGACCCAACAGGTCTCCAAGAGTTTACAGCATACCTGCGCAAGGAGTACTCTCATGAGAATATTCGTTTCTGGACAGCGGCTAATGACCTCCGCAGAACCTCTCAGTCTCAGATACAGAAGAAAGTCAAGGAAATATTTGCGTAAGTAAAACTTAAAAATGATAATTTTGCAGTGACTTTGAATCTTCAGCACACATTAAAGGTCAAACCACCCATCATTCATGGATGTTACGAGAATGTCAGTTCCTATTATAAATTGTCATCCGTTCAGTAAAAACGTATGTCACCTATTCTGAATGTCTTTTTCTTTATGACATGAAGAGGATGACCATAACATCTATTACATACTTTTAGATTGTAGAGATATCATTATGATTATAAAAAACTTAGAAATATTGTTAAAAAATTGCAACTTTATTTCTTATTTTAGTGAGTTTCTGGCTCCTGGTGCCCCATGTGAGATCAACATAGATGGCAAGACACAAGAGCGTGTGCAGCATGAAATAAAGAATCCATCCAGATTCACATTTGACGCTGCAGCCGATCATGTGTATGCTCTACTCCTCAAGAAGGATTGCTATCCTCGGTTCATACGCTCCGATCACTATAAGGCACTCTTGGCTGCTGGCAAACAACCTCTGCATAAGAAAAGGTAAGTGTAAAAAATGTGTCATAATATGTACATAACCCAACCATCGACTGAATTTTAAATTTAATTTAGGTATGTTAAACATTTTATTTTAATATTTCACTACAATGGATTAATTTAAAATTATTCGAATGTCTAAGGAGTCACCCCGAATGGTACAAATTTTATTTGAAAATTAATGTTTAGTGATAGTTGGCCAAAACATTACCTATGTTCTTTAATTTGACACATGTTTTCCAACAGCTTGTTATGACAAAATTCTTCGGCAACAATATTAGAGAATCAAATATGCCATGGGATGAACAGCTGACTTATTTGCAAATAGAATTATTATTCTAAATGGAGGAGGCTGGTCTTTTATTGTACTTTTAATAGAATAGTATAACACTGACAGTCACCTTTTTTACACAGTTGAATAAATTGATCAACTTTTTTTCCAGGTTCTTTGGTTTTGGTGGTCCTGCAAAGAAAAAATCCTCCACAACGACTCCTCCTGTGGCCAGCCTGCTGCAACAGAATGCTCCTTCTGGTGCTCCCCTCGGACGCCGCCGTGGTAGTGATCGCTCCCTCTCTGGCTCTGCACACGAGCTCGCTGTTTCAGGAGTGCGAGATGCACATCATCAGAAAGTCCCACACTCCCACAGCCAGTCTAATCTGAGTGATATACCATACAGGTGAATACACACCAATACACTAAATACATTCACTTATTTTCAGCTCAATAAAGTAGATATCATAATAAGAGATACAAAAAAAATGTCACTTTAAAATATAAAACACTATCTTCACAATCACTTTTCCAATTATTAAAGTAAAAAATTGCAACTTTATTTCATAGGATTTTTTTCTATTAATCAACTCGGTAGAAACATAATATTTTCTATAATTTTGTAATTTGTAATAGTAAATCTTTTTCTAGTAACCAATAGGTATTTCTTATTTTTGTTGTACTCTTTATTTAACAATCAAGTCTGAATGTAATTTTTTATAAATGCTCATCTTTAAAATCAAAATTTCAATGAATTTCAATCCCATGAATCACTTTTGTTAGAGAACTGTTTTGACAAAACTACCTAACCTAACATGAACCTAACCTTACCGTCCTACTAATGAATTGGCAATGTTTTGTTTGAAATTAATATTTCACATGTGTGATGGAATGATTTCTGTGATGGTGCAAGTTGCACGTCTTATTTATTGGAATGAATGTTTTTTTTTTTTTATTCATTCAAAGTTTGATTTTTAACAGCATGTCAATTATACACTTTTTATCGATATTTGGATAAATGTTGAATCATCCATTTATAGGATAATTTGCTTAAATGTGCCCCCTATTACAAGATGAAATTATTTTTATTTGTTGTTAGATTGTATGAAATGTTTGTTAAATGAGAAGAATAAAAAAATGTTTAAATTGAACTTTTTGTGTATAAAAATATACAAAACGATGTAGGTCACTATAACTTACTTATTTTTACAAAAACATCTTATTTCCGATATTTAAGATACACTGAATAGTATTTTTTAATAGGTGGGTCCAGACCAGCCTAATAAACATTCTGGGTTTCTTTTTTCTGTGTATAAATTATTAACAGAAACTTATACAATATATAAATTGTCTGTAACTTTTGCGATATAAATAAGATCTCTCTTTTGATAGAAACAAATGATTTCTTGTTAATTTAGCATTTTTAATTTACCTTTCATAATTGAAATTCGTGTTGCAGTTGAAGGTTTTATTTTCTATTTTGTTTTATTTCACAAATGATTTTTATATTATTGTATTTAAATTATTATAATGAAACTTAAATTTGTGTAAGTGTCAAAATGTAGAATTATTACCTAGGTATTTGATAATGTTCACTTTTCATTCAGCTTTCCGATTAATTTCTCAATCACTCATTCAGCTTAACAATTTGCTTCTTTAGATCATATTTGGTAATATATTAATTTTGTAGAAATTCGATAAACTCACTTAATAGCTCCACTGTCGCTTCGTTTAATCAATACTCATTCAATTATTAGCCATGCAAAAAAAAATATCACAGAAAAGCAACACAAAAACTAAAATTAAGACTCAATAATTTAATTTAGGAAGCACAGTGTTGTCAGATAAATAATTGTAGAATTAGTAAAAAAAGTATTTTTACAACTGTCAACAACTATCACTTTAACATTATTATATTGTTGTTATTTAACCCTTTGGCTGCTGGAAAATAATACGCTAGCCTGCACTGACACGCCACCATATAAAAACATGAGAGTGCTTGCCGAGCCGCATATAATTAGAAATCAGCAGTAGGTATCTATGAATGGTCAGTCAAAACACCTAACAATAACAGTGTGTAGACAAGATATTTCATCAATAGTTGATTTCACGTCCTTCATTAAATAACGTTTCTCTACTAGAGCCATTTTCAAAAGAACAAGATATCTCGTATTGGCGTGTCATGCTATATTCTTTGTGTGAGATATCTTGAATCTGGCAGTCAAAGGTTTATTATTTAAAAAATCTTCACTTTCATTTTGTTCCTCAGTCTTCTCCACACACATATTTATTGTATCACATTGCAACATGTAGAGGTAGTGATGTTAGTTACATGTTACACTTTTCAGGGGAGATCTGCCGTGCCAATCAAAACTGAATCTAGTCGCAGCTGATCAAAGTTTGTAAGTCCACAAGTGGCGTTCATAATAATAATAATAAACTATTGTAAACTACATAATTATGTAATATCATAATTTGTATTATTTATATATTGCAAGACACCTCGTTATATTATTTCTCAGTCCTAAATGTCATAGAAGATTTCTATTCCATTCTCTGAATCCATAATTCTGTCATATTTTACTTTTCACTATCCCATTTATCGTATGCTTTAGTTTATTTCATCAACTTCTCTTCATGGATGACTAGTCTGTCAGGATAAAAAAAGATCTTTATTCCGTTGGTATGATAAATGATACAATTACAAACATTTCATAATTTATCACAAAATATATTCATCACTTGATTAAAATGTTAAAAAGTGGTCCCGATTTTACAAAATATTTTTACTTAGTCACTATAATATAAAGTATGATTTTGTGTTTTTAACTTTCCCTAAAAACAACATATTAAAATTAAAATGGGTAAAATACGTAAAATATGTTTGAGAGAACTTTAGTTTTCTTAAAGCTGTTACATATTTTCGTTTTTTAAGGTATACCTATTATAATAATATCTTTTTATCTATACCATTAAATGGGTTAGGTCAGTGATTCCCAAAGTGTGCGCCATGGCTCCCTGGGGCGCCGGGGTTCCGTCCATAATTTACTCGGTGTCGGGTGCCTTGCCGGAAGAAAAAAGAAAGAATATATAAGTTGACATGAGAATGTAATTTTTACGGGCATTTTTATCTTGTTCAGTCATTCTTTCTCCTTCTTCAATACAAGAAGGTGCAATGTGAAACATCAGAATGTTGAATGATCAGAATTGAAACAAAGGCCATATTGATTTCATACTTGATATAATTCTGCTTTTAAAAACCCGTTTTCATTTTGAAATTAACCACAAAATTCAACAATTGAAGTGCAAATGTCAAATGATGTTACACTTTAAAAGTGTATTACAAAGACAAGTCTTCAAATGTACTATAAGATCACAATATTATTGTTCTCTATTTGAATGTGTGAGTGTAAAAACAACCTTCTTTAGAATATTTATGGAGTAAGATTATCTATGGTATAATCCTTACTCCATAGAAAATCTCGTGTGAAAATGTTATTTCCGCACTCACACATCAAATTTCTCCCCATCAGGAATCTTCTTATGACATTATTTATATTCTTCGACACTGGTTTGTTTTATATACATATAAGTGTTCCCTGTAAAGTAAATTTATCAAAAATTGGAGTGTTTTAGATGTGAAATCCCAGCAGAGATGTGAAATCAATGTTGCAATTGCAAATTGTATAAATTATTCATTACATATAGCTATTCCTTTTATTAAATCAAATTCTTGTGATCAAATTATTTCTTGACTAATATTTTTCCAAATGCATTCCCTTTAAATGAAATTGTACAATGTTTAATATTTGAAAAAACAGTATGACGTTAACAATCTGTATGTTTATCTAGAACATTCCAAATTTTGTTTTTTGTGTAAAGGTATCATTCAGCAGAACATTATTTAAATATTGGTATATTATTATGAGTATAGACTGTAACGATTGTGGTGTTTGTGTTAGGTTTACTTGTATCCCCTTTTGTATTTGACATATTGTTTCTGTGGCTCAGTGTTGCCACAAGGTATAATATTTTTTTTTTTATTTTATATTATTATATACTTATGTTATTATTGTGGTCCTTTATTCCCATTCTTTGGATTTCATCAACAACCTTGTTATTATACACAGACATCCATCAATATCTTAGGCATCTACATTTGCTAATTACGTCAATAAATCATGGCACAAAATAATTATGTTAGAGGGGATTACCCATATTGTAGCTCTTTAAAATAGCCTATCTAGTCTCCAGAGTACTAAATATCATGCAAAACTGGGCAGCTTTACAATTTTAAAGTGTCTCTAAGTGAATTAGATTGTCCAGTAAGTGAAGCCAATAGATTATTTTATTATTAAAATTATCTCGGGAGTACAGAACCTCTACCGTTCCTTTTCAAATAAAATGTTGCCATGCAAATACATAACTATATGCCTACAATTTTATAATCATTATATTTATGTAGGTATTAGTAATGATATTCAATAGTAACTAGCAATTTTGGATGCTAATATATATTTTATGAAATAAGCATATTTGTTTGCCGTCATAATTTCATCAAACAATTTATTTTGAGTGTTGTTGTATCGTTAGAAAATACATTCAAACAATATGCTTAAATTTACCTACAAAAAATACTTATAATCTTATTCTTTAATTTTCTTTACTACTGCACCATAAACATTATTACATAACAAATATTCTATGCACTTTGGGTGTTGTATTCACTGACATGAATGTTTTTCTTATCTAAATGTATTCCCGATTACAGCATTAATAATTGTTCTTATTAAAAACTTTTTCTTCTACATTTTTCCACATCGCATTAACAAAGTTTCTGGTTAATATGAGTTAAATGTGGGAAGGTGCTATTGAAGCTCAATTTTTAAGTTCAAAAACCATTTCAATTAACTTTATCTTATACGAGATTGCTTTAACACTTTCCATTACCCCCTTTAACATTTTAATAATTTTTCTTATTCATTCCCCATACGGTGTTACCATAAACAAAACATCTCTCATATTATCAACCATAGAAAATTATAGCTATTTTATAGTATTATAATTATGTACATTTCTGTAATTTTTCTTTAATATTTTATGCATACAATACATAAATAAATAATCCTTCTGTCGAATATAGTCATATTATCCAGACTCTCTGTTTTAACTTCGGATCTGAATGTATGAATATATTCTTAATATATTTTTTTATTTCATGTTTGCACCATACATATTGACATAATATTGTTTTAAATATCTACCAGAATTCATTTTCTATGATACATAAGTAGATGACTAATGACAATTAAGTACACAAATTTCTCAAAAACCCTTCAGATAGATACCCTTGTAGAACCCAAATTCATTTATAGGTCAAATTATTTTCATACAAGTTTTTTTGGCACTCATTTTATTTATAATATGTTTTAAGATTATTGAGCTTATAAACAAATTGATTAATTTAAAATAATAAATGTTTTTTTCTCTACAATAATCAAGTAGGTACTAACATCAAATTCTATAATTATGATTTGCTGTCATGATTATCGAGTAACAAAAAACAATTTTTTTCAATTAGGCAAAATAGCTTTTTTCAGCTGAGACATTATAACTAATATATATCTTTTGAAAACCATAAAGCATTTTTTCATGAGTTAAACAGCAATATATATAACGAAAGACATTTTGACAATTACTTTAACATAACACATAACATAACACGTGTAGACAATTCACACAGACCGAGCTAGTCCCAAACTAAGATATGAATCTTGTATTATTTTTCCTGCTGAGACCGCCTTGGCCAAAAGCTGTTATGGTCTCAGTGCAGGGTGATGTTTTATAATAATAATAATAATAATAATAATAATAATTATGGGTACTAACACGGCGATACACATATACAATGCACTAAACACATATACATGTAACACCCAGACCCAGGACAATCTGAAAAAGGTTATTCTTCATTTTGCCCTGGCCGGGAATCGAACCCGGGACCTCGTGACTCAAAGGCAAGTGCGTTAGCCTCCGCGCCACACCGGTCGCCTTACTCGCCAGTTACAAAAATAATGATATATCTGCATTAATCTTCTTCCCATGTTGTTATTCTTCCAAAGTTCCTACCCGCCTGAACATTTTGTAGGCAGATGATGTTCCTCTAGTAGGTTATTTATATTCCTATATGCACATCTTTATTTTGAGTGTGTTTATTGAGTGTTTGTGCATGTTTTTTGATATTATTATTATTATTATTATCCCATTACATTTTTGTACACTGCCAACATTATGATTATAATGCATTGAAAATATCAGTGTTACCTTCATTCAAGTAGATAATATTGTCATGTTATAAAATTATGAGATGTTTTTTAAATAAATCAAAGGTAACACAAACAGACATTATATACATTTAACTTTCATGCTTTCATACAGTGATTAGGTTTATTTTGATAATGAATCAATTTTTATGAACACTTAGATAACCAATTCAACTTAAAATATCTTTGAAACACAATTTACAGAGATTTTTCAGTAGTTTTTTTTTACATATATTATTATATTTCATGTGGAAAGTGAAGAGAAATTATGTTTATTTGAGATTTCCTTACTTTCCAAATATTATATAAATGATAAAGTAAGAAAATATTTGTTACAAAAATATTATGAAAAATATCTTTAAATAAAAAAAATAGGTAGGTATTCGTTTGCCCAGCATAATTTTCTGAGTGATATTTGTTTGGTGTGTGCAGTATTAAAAGCCTTGTTCTAGTGATATAAACATGGATGTTGTATTTTCAGGGTGGAGGTGAGTGGAGGTCCACCAGGTGCAGTTGTAGGAGTGGATGAATCCAGTGTGGTGTGTCCCTGGGACAGTGGCCCCGAGAGACTGGATCCCACGCCTCGTTCCCGTAACAACTCCGCTCTAGACTCTTGTTCTTCCTCCTCTGATATTAGTGTGGCTGTCACGGATGTGTCTGAAAGATTACGACGTACCTGCGCTCTACAGCAACCTGATGCAGAGAAAAGAGCCGCTCCTGTACGTCGACTTTCAGCATTTGAACCCCGTAGAGGTCCCCTGGCAGCTCCTGGACTTAAAGACGATTTCCCCCATCGTTCATTTGATTCTTCTACCGTCCCCTCACCGTTTTCCCGAGAAAGAGATGACAACAGTGGAGAAAGTGCGGACGAGGCTTGTAAAAACAAAAAGTCAGGTCTGTTGAAGTCCTACTCTGTATCCTCTGCAGTAACTACCGTGGCTCCAGTAATAAGTGTGAGCAGTGTGTCAGACGAGCCCTCGGATAGTGATAACGCCCCCCTGCCTGAGGATGCCCCTGTCAGTTGTTCAGACGTGGTGGAGTATGTGCCCTCCTCGCACTCTCTGTCTCCCTCTCCCCTCTCTCCCACCAGTTTCCCTCTGCCAGATTTGGATGAAAGATCTGAGACAGGTAGAGAGGACATAGAGGAAGTAACCCTGATGCAGAGTATACAAGTGGAAGATGTGGACAAAGTACCCGTGGCACCGTTGGCTGAAGTAGAAGATGCTGCGGAAGATGAGGAGGAAGAGGAACAGCAGCAGGTGGCAGTGCAACAAGTACAGAAACACAATGTGGTGGAAGTGCAAAATAAAACAGTGAGTGAGGAGAAGGCTCACCAGAGTGCCTCTCCCATTCCCTCGCAATCATCAGCAGCTGCTCCACCACCCTCTGCAGCCCCGTCCTCGGCCCCCACATCCTCTGAGGAGCCTCAGCAACAGCCCCCACTGTCTGCCAAGGGAGAGAAGGACAGTGATATATGTCCGTGGGAGGATGAGTAAGTAACACACTGATCCTTCATAACACTCTTTATATCCCATATTTTACTTCTTACTGAGATGACATTGGCTAAACGCTGTAGTGGTCTTAGCAGAATGTGATGTCTTTTTAATAACAATAATGATACCATAATATAGCTGCAATGTGATCAGAAATTAACCACTAGTGAGTAACCGAAATAATATTTAGACTGGACATTTTTTTATGAGTGAACATAGTTTTGCAGAAAAAGCCACTAAACAAATTTTGATTGTGTAATATTGCCAGCTGTATTCCGGTATCATGTGAAAGAATGCCATATAATTATAAGAATACATAATTAATTTATTACAAATAGAATATGATACTAAACCTATATCCTAATCTTATCCTAAAGTATTAATGCTTTTTTTGTATGTTAATAATAATTCTGTTTTATGTTAGTATACTCTCATCATGTGGAACTTTAATGCTTTAGAATTTCATAAGTGATGATTTCAATTTGATGATCTTAAAAAATCAATTTTCAGGTCATTCTTAAAAAAAAAAACAAAACAACAAGTATTTTGCATTGATCTGACAATAAATTTTAGGTCACTCAAAAAAAACTGCTTGTGTTTTTGGAAATATTTATTTAAGTACAAAGTTTTTCCAAAATTTCTATGGCAACATTTACTAACCATACCTAACTAATATTATGTTTGTGTAGTAACTAATCTTAACGCGTGTTCTTCTCTTTCAGAGAAACATGTAAGATGGATACTCCATTTGTAAAGACTTATGCTACTCTGGGATATTTATAATTCTTACAGCACAACACTCACACACACACTGTCTTGTACTACCTGCTGCTAATGAACAATGTTACTAACAGATTGTCGCATGACTGACTGACGCATTTTATTAATTTCTACTACTGAATGCTAATATAATAATAATAATAATGTGTCATGTCTTGTGAACTGTGAACATTACTATAACTTATAGCCAAATAATCTGTTTAAGATCTCCTCAAGTGTTGTTGATGATTTGAAATTTTGATAAATTATTGTTATCTAGTCTATCCTAACCTAACCTAACCTAATCTAACTGTGTGTCAATCATTTCATAATCAAAACCTAACCTAATCACGGATGTGAAAATAAAAGGTTATTACTATTTCAGTGTTCTGTCTATTATTATATAGATAAAAAATTCAAAGGAAAAATTGGCAATGCGACCAATAAAATTATGCAACCAAACACATTGGTATTGCAAGGCTTCTTCAAGGGCATTGATTGTTTTTTTTTTATTGTGGGCCCGGGTCTCTTTATAATTTTGTCAGGTATATAGGATGTGCAATACTTAAGCATATGTAGGAAAGAGACTATAAGCATTTTAACGATACAAGCAGCATAATAATATTATTATTGTTATCAACTTTGCAATATGTTTTCTAAGAAAGTTAGTACCTACTGCAGTACTGCAGGTGTATATTATTAGTTCAATGATTTCACCAAAACTTTGGTTATTTATATTTTGTATTTACGATTATGTTTATGCTATGAAACATGAAATTTTGAGGAAATATAATTATAATACTGCTGATTTCTAAGGAAGAAGCATAAAATTTTAACTGACATTTAAAATCAATATTTGTTAATAACATTTTGAAACTAAATACATAATGTTGAATTTTTTTATAAAAGATTAGTTATCAAGTTTATTGTCAATGTTTAGTAACAAATAAATATTTGGCTGTGTGTGTATAAGATCTTTGATATTTCTACAATATATCAACATTTATGTACTTATCCTACATATTTGATAAGATCAACCAAAATAAGAATATTTATTCCAAAATGCAAGCAGCATGAAAACTGTAACCATAAAAGTGTTATGAGGAAAGATATCAAGTTGTGTAATTTACTTTGACTGCAGGATTGTAAGGTATGTGAATCAAATCGAGCTATCAACCTGTGGTGTGACATTCTCCAACAATATTTTCATCATAGATAATAATGGTATAATATTTTGAAGTGTGAAAGGAAAAGGAAAAAGAATTATTTTGATAAATAATGTTTGTTCATTTTGTTAAGAACAAATGTATTTATTTAAAAAATAATTCTTAGAAATGTTTTGTCCATCTCTCGTCTGTGAGAATAAAGTCTTGCAGTGTATGAGTACTAAGAAATGTCATGTGTAATAATTTATATTACATCAAAAAAGTTGATTTTAGGGAAAGAAAGTGATCAGAAGTAAGTATGGTATAGAGGGATGATGAATGGAGAATGTTCCTTGATACTGGATTATTTCAATGTGTAGCAGAGCCTCGTGCTGGGGATGGTGGAAGAGGTGAAATGACAAGAAGTGTAGATGTGAACGAGCCCTTCACCTGTGTCTTCACTCTGTCTGCCTGCCTCGCTACCATCCTAACCCTCCTGGCACACATGGGGCAAACTCTCCTTAATAATAATGCAAGCGCCATTGCTTTCTCATAATAAATCCATTCAATGCTTCTTATATCTACCTATCTTTATTTATCTTTTTCAAAATTTTGCAACAAAAATAATCAATAACAAAATTACCAATGCATATGTTAAATCTTCTATCTCTGTCTGTGTATCTACCTACCATACCAACACGACATCTCCTAGAAGTGAGATTGCCAGGAGTCTAACTACGTGTAGTAAACATGTGTATTTTATTTGTGTCAACATTAAATTTTCTTTCTTTGAATTTCTCATCCCAGTTGATACTTTCCAAGCATTGACAGTGGATTAAAATTTTTCTACAATCGTTAGTAAAATCATAAATATTAAATATTATAATACATATATATTTAAATGTGTTTACTTGGCTTAACTTAATATTATATTTATTAAATATACATATATAAAGGCATTTAAATGCCACAAGGTAAAAAATATATATAATAATTATACGTTTTATTATTAATGTTGTTTAAGAAAGTTTAAATCAAAACCTTAAGATTTCCTATCCAAGACCAGCAAAATATTAGTTGACATTTAATACAATACCATAAAATATTTTCCTATTCAAAAAATAAATAAATAAAATCCAAAATAATTTTAACTACAGATCTGTACTCATTGAATTAACATTATTTAATGATAAATAACTATAATCTTTTTCATAATTTAAATAATATTAATCTTTAAAAATCTTCTTTGCTTTCCTTCGAAATAAAGTTTTATTTCACAAATTAATTTTACGGCAACATTTTGCTCTATATAAATTTCATGACATTATTAAGTTTCCAAAATGGCCACCGACAAGTCAATAACAATAGTTAGAAAGACAACATAACAAACTTTCTTATCTAAAATATTAAAATTGAATGATCACTGCCACTAAATGTCAAATATATGTGTTGTAGATCCCTAGTATTACCCACATTATATAGATCCCTACTGCTATGTGATAACGGACTCTTGATTCATGTTAATTATACATATTTTTTTTGATACATTTCTTTAAAAAGACTTCCTAATTATTGTATTTTAGTTTCAACAATAAATAAAAAAATAATATTCTTTCTATTCCATATTGCACATTTTTTACCTCTAATTAATCAATTCCCGTTTTATTTTCTTTATTCACTCTTTACCATGTTATATTGATAACAAACAATTTTATAAAGAAATATTTTCACTTTAAATACAAACAATATACAGAGGGCGAGTTTATCACGAAAGCGTGATCTCTTCCAATTAACCCAAAGTATTTTAGCACATACCTAGTCTTAACATGAACAAAATTTCAAACTTAAGATGTTTTTTTGTGTATTTTATTTTTGTATTCAATTTCTGAAAATTCTAGAACCCACAATAACCAGGTGTTATTTTTCATGTATTAGAGAATGTTATTTTTCTGAATTAGGAGTCTGTCACTTACCATTTAGAAATAATCAAACAAATCTGTGTATTTCCCTTTGTCACAACATTCCTTAAAACTAATAATAATTATAAAAAAAATTAATGAAATCGTTAAAAAATATATATTTTAATAAAAATTTGAATATTATTATTATGATTATTGCACCATTTAATAAAAAAATCCATTATTAATTAAATTACATATTATTAAATATTAATCCAAAAAAAAAGAGTTACTCAAAACATTCTATTCTAATTATTATTATTATAATTGAATTAAGTAAGTAAAATAATAAAAAAATAAATAAGGAAATAATAATAATAATATTTATGTGCACAAAAATATTTAAAAAAAAGATATATATTAATAATTATAAAAAAAATACAAAAAAATTAATGTTTCATTATGTGGTGTTATTGTATTGGTGTTTTAGATATATTTATTATGTACTAACTGAGCATATAATATTATATTATTAAAATGATTTAATTGATGTTTCAATGTAGATTTTAATGTAAAACAATTTGTGGTTAAGATTAATTAAAAATATCTTTATTGATAACATAATGAATATCATATTAATATTATTACTTTTAATGTTAAGACGACATCTTAAATAGAAACAATGGCGTTGCTTTATTAAGGAATGAATGAGGTTTTATTTTAAAGGTTGGTGAATCAGTCAATCTAAATTACGCGACTACAATATTTTGTCATTTATAACACTTTTATTTCAGATTTCTTGGTGTATTCAGTTTAAGGTTAAAGCTTTCCTCTTGGGTTATCACAATTTCCAACAAATAATATACTATAAAATGTGGGCTACGAATCCAAAGACCGCAGTCACTCTGCCCGGAAATAAACACATTCCTACTGTGAGGTTTCTTTTGAAAAGAAAAAAAATAATAATTGTAGTTATATAGATAAATTTCAAGTCTTTGAACATTTGCGAAATTAATTATTTGTCATTCAGGTGAACGTCCAGTTTTCTTCAGAAGTGAAAGAAGATGAGGCTATTTTCACAATGATATGAAAATAATGTTTTCTTTCAACATAATGTGTTTATTAAAAGCGAATCATTGAAATAATTACATTATTGTTCAAAAATTTGGTGTTTTTTTTATACATTTAATTAGAGTTTCAGAGTTCACACACCTAAATGAAGAAACGAGTCACTATGTACTGATTACAACAATTATTTATTACATTTTGAATAACATAAAATAAAACAGAAATAAGAAATCTAATGTACTTAAGCTTACTATCCCAAAACAATTAATAATTTATCAAGAAATTCATTCCATTCTTTATTCAAATTCAAATATTTTCGTAATGAATGTTTACATTTTTGAAACATTGTTTTTGCAAATAGGTGATTCCATGCGTAAATCGATTCTTCAAAATTGAGTTTTTGTACTTTGAAGTATGAGAATAATTAATAAATAAATGCAACAAACAAATATGTGCATTTTAAAGTTGGTGTAATTAACTTGTTTGAGGAGATCTTAAACAGATTTAGTGTGTTAATGAAATGAATATATAAACAACTAACAATTCAACAATATGGACTCTTAGTAATCTATTATTGGATTTAAAAAAAATAATAAATGGTTATATATATACCTACCTACTTATTATGTATTGAATGTAATCTGTGTGCTATATATTATATACATATATGTTTATATATATACTAAAATGTTTAACATTACATATGTACGCTATTAAAGGCATGTCTTAGAATCATAAATAAAAAATAGGTTGTGGACAGTTTATAGATATTGCAATATATATTATTATATCTATGTAATAGGTATAAATAATGTTGCCTCAGTGTTATTAATCTTACAGAATTCTCTCATCAAATCCATTTGCTTATTTGTTTTCACGTCTAAAACTTTTTAAGATACTGCATCTTGTTTAAAAGTGTGTGAATAATGGGAATGATGTATGAGAATTGTAAAGCGCCTCTACAGAAAATATTTGTAGGCATCTTAATTTATGCATCAAAGTAATTTCTAAAGTATAACTTTAAATTATGTAATTTGAAACAAGTGTTTCTTTCTACTATTGATTGTTGATTTGCAGAGAGACATCTTTCGACTTATAAGGTCATTATCAATCCGTCTCTCTGCGAATTAACAATCAATAGTAGAAAGAAACACTTGTTTCAAATTACATAATTATGGAATTCTACTACGTGTGCACCGATACAATTAATATATAACTTTAAACTTATACAAACTAGGTAAGTACACTTACGGAATAAAGAATTTTATCTCACTTCAAACAAGAAAATGTAAAATGTATTGAACAGGATTCCATCGGAAGAAAATATTTTTAATAAAAAATGAAGATTTGATAAAATATATACTTAAAGTTATTTGGTTGAATGTTGACATTGTTGATTGAAATAAAAATATGTTTGTTTTATATTGAAAATTGATTGTACAGTGCAAAGTAAAGCAACACGAAACAGAATATTTTAATCAGAATTTCATAAGATTATTCATAAAAAAATCATAAACACACACAGTAAATAAATACATAAGAGTAGTGTCATATAATAATTAATTGATTATTGTCGTACTGAAGTAAAAATAACAAGTGTGTGTAGTGAAACGTAAAAATAAATAATAACAATGAGTTGTAGCAAAGATAAAGCTATATGAGATACCTAGTTGATTATAAATAATATTATTAAAAATATGAAATTACAAAGTATATGATTGTATATTGTATAATTTGCTAACAAAACTTCTGCAGGGCTACTCTTGACAAAATTAAACACGATCTTAATCTAGTCTTGATCTTGATCATACGACGCACGAAGTGACTATTGGCCAAAAATACACGCAAACCCATCGCGCGTTAGCGGTGGCGCGGTGTTTTTGACCATAGTCCCTTCGTGCGTCGTATGATCAAGATCAAGACTAGATTAAGATCGTGTTTAGTTTTGTCGAGAGTAACCCTGCTGAACACAGTTTGACAGATGGTTTGTCTATGTTTAAATAATAATTTATGGAACTGTTATGATGAGATATTAAATGAATATCTTAACTTTCGAATATTAAGTATATCTTTACAATTTTATGTCCTAATCACAATATCGCTGAAATAACAAAGTTTAATTTGTAAAATTGACATCTCATGAAGTTTGTTTTTCAAAATGGTGTTCACATTCGTGTATATTAAAGACTTATTTGAGTCTGCTTTGTGATATCCCTCTTTCACAATACACCGTTCCTATGACAACGATATCAGAGCGCAGGGAATGTCGTGGAAAGAGGTGACGCAATTGGCGCAGAGACGCTCTGAATGGAGGAGGCTGGTGTCTGCCCTGTGCTCCCGAGAGGAGTGTTGAGGGCGAGATGATGATGATGATTTGTGATAACTTTTGCCGCATTAAAATTCTGTTTCTGTTCAAAATAACAAATAAAAAGTTTGAGTGTTTATTTCCTTAGTCAAAGGTGACTACGGATATCAAAATATTCCAATAAGAAATCAAAACCATTCTCATCTGTAGCTGAATCCACTGAGTAGCCATCTTGTTGTGGTGTTTGTTCATATTACTGTTTATTATTTGTATTGTAACACTAGGTTTGTAATATTGTAATGCTACTACTAAAATTTTATTCTTGTGTATTTATTATTATCTACTTTTAAATACTAGGAACTGTAAAGATGGACTTGTAGGAGATAAAACCTAAATACAATATAAAAAACTTAATATTAATGTGTTGTAAATAATTATATGGTTTGTAATGTATTCAACATTACAATGTGTGAACAATACGCGTATCCACATCTATCAAACAAGCAATTCGAACAAATGTTCAGTTTTCTTTCATTCTGATCTAAATATAGGCAAAAGAAAAACATTGAATGAATTGTTTTTCTTCACTCTTCTTTTCTATATTTGTACGCCAGAGCAAAACTACACTATGTCACGAGATGCCATTTTTCAGTATAGTCCTTCAAAGTAAGAAAATTACATTTGCTTCTCACATGTTTGTTAACTCAAAGTTACTGTTAAAAATGATTTCAGATGATTACTATCTCACTTGTTTTCTCAATATCGATTTTGTGTTTTAAATTTTAATGGTGTTGTTCCGCTTTAACAAAATTTGACAGCTAGTTTTTTTCCAAGATAGACATCATCAAAACGAGTATAATGAGGACTACAAAACTATGTTTATAAGTTACTTTGGCCAAAATTCCACATTGTGTAGTTTTGCTCCCACATACAGTTATTGACAAACACATGAAAAGAAATAAAAAAGAATAGTAAAAATTTGTTTGTATTGTTTATTCAGTAGATGTGGAAGCGCTTATATGTATGAATACTTAATCAGATGTGTGTTAGAATTTGGTAGATTGTAATTATTATAACGCGATGTATTACAAAATATATTGTCATACAAAATATTATAACTAAACATACAACGTAAAACTTCATAAGTCTTCTAAACCAAAATCCTGAATTTGTACTTTCCTTATTGTTTCGTCCTGAAATGTTATTTAGTAAAAAATGTAAGAATCTAATTATTTTCCCTTCAAATTTTCATATCTATAAAAAGGTATACAAAATTATATTCATGTTCTTTTTTGTCTCGCAATATTTAGATATATGGAAAATAAAGTACTTCGCTTTTTTATTTATAACCTAACCTGATCTAACATAATTCAAATCTTCCCTTATGGAGGTTTTAAAATGTATTTTTATTTTAACAGATACTAAATTGAATAAATCTGTTTCTTGATTGTTGTGATTTCTTATATATCTTATTTATAATTTTATTTAGCAGCAAATAAATATTTTTTTGTTTTCATCCCCAGCATTTTGTAGTTAAAGTAGTTTTGGGGCAGCTATATAATAAAAAAAACTCAGTTTCGTAACTTTAGATGATGTGTGTACGAAGCTATATACCAACAATACAATACAAATTACTTACTGTGTAGTAATACCTAATATCTCTTATAATAAAACTGCATAATAATAAATATGTTGTATTGTAATGTAATACTGTGAAACAGTTAAATTATTATTAGATACATAATTATTGTTAGGTGGTACTTATGTGATATGCGAATATAATAATTGTAAGAAATCTATTCCTAAGTACCTACTTTATTATAATACTATCTATATATATTAATATTTGTGTCTATTCCTGTAACCTAACCTAACATAACTTAACCTAACCTTACCTTTTCCCTGTCTTACCTAACATATATATTCCTTCTCTGTTTTTCTGTTAATTCCTACCTATGATATGATGATTGTTTGTGATTTTCTTCCCTATTTGTTGCAAGATCCCAATCTGTTAATACTAATGAATTGTTTGCTTTTTCTGTCTAATGCAAATTATCGTTAAATAGTGAAACTAATCTCTTCAACACATAACTTATATATATTAGATTGTCTCTACAAAACCTGGTACAAATTATCTTCAACTTTTCTTCAATAATTATTATCACACATTTTCTGTATATAACATTCTATAGACAATTTTAATTCTAAGGTCAACAGAGAGGATATTACATTTAATTATCCCAAAGAGATAATGGAAAAAATGTTAGCATATATTTTCGAATGCAATTTTACATAGATGATGTCCATAATGTCAAAAATATCTCCTGTGTTGAATTTAGAACTATAATTTGAATATGATGGATTAAATACTTCTTCTTCTTGTGTCATATTTATTCATAGAATATAATATTATTCCTCTGTACTAGGTTTCATAGTAATAACGGCAAAAGAAATTAGACAATGTTACTGAAAGTATTATTAAATAAATATATAAACCAGTATAAAGCTGAGGCGATGTAATGTATGTAGACTATTATGCCATACTCAACTAGGTTCATTTTTGTGTACCAAGTAAATACTTTATTTGCTTTTAATAATAAATATTATAAATGTTTTGATTTAATGATTTCTTTTTTTATCGATAGGTTTTGATTTAGATAGAATCAAATTGATAAAGTAAATGAAAATAATATTTGTAGAAAATAAATATGTACCGTGCAGACTCTATTCACAAAGATAAACAATGCCTGTTTGATGGTTCACAATGTGATTGGTTTCGTTTCACTTTATCTAGTGCAAATGGTGAATTTGAAATAAAATTGAATGTGTTGGAGTGCAATGATCACAGAACTAATATATTTTCTGTATAATAAGTTTGTAACATGTTCAAATATTGAGTTATTAATTGTCTTTACACAATTTTTTTTGTATATAATTTGTATTTCTTAGTAATCTCGAATATAAAAACTATGGATCTCATTAAAGTCATCATTTGACTTTTAAAAGTTTCTTAATGTCAAAAAGCGAACAAACTCAAGATGATTTTAGTCAAGCATTCATGTAGTGAGCTGTCAAACTGGTATGATATATCAATTTGACGTCAAATAGAGATTAGTGGGTACATAATAATTTTAATATTAATAATAAAAGACACAAAAGCAGTGAAGTAGGATGTGTTTGTTTATTTAATAATAAATAAATAAATTTATTATTAATATTGTGAGGTTATGTTTAACTGATTAATGAAATAATATGATTATTTATGTGCATAGGAAAATAATGATATGGCCTAATTGCCCTTATGTGTATTCCTATTTGGGAAATGCTTGTTACGTGTAGTTACATAAATGTTATGTTTTATTGATATTTAAGTAAAATTATTATAGAGTGCAGTACTTACATATATACATACTTAGATATATTATTTTATAACAAAATAAAATGATTTTGTATTGGAATGTTTTTTGTAGATTTATATTTACTTATTAACGTAATGATTATTATTTTTATTTTTCTAATATTATTATTCTTATTCGTAATAATTAATAAAATTATTTTAGTTTTCTAAATTTTAAAATCAGCTTTAAAAAAAATAACTTTTTAACAATTTATTATCTATCTATTTCTGTACAATCTCTTTACAATAATATTTATTATATAAAATGTCTGGACTATTTGAAATATTAATGTATTTAATATACTTACCTATTTTGTTCTGACTCTTAACTTGTTTTTTTTACAAATGATTTCTTAGATTCTCTTTACAATCCCTTTGATAAAACAGTGTTCCATTAAAAATAAATTTGCATAACATTTCTCTATCCTAATGCTATTCAATGAAATTATATTTGTCTCAATACAATATTTCTCTTTTAAATAGAAGATACAAATAATTTGTAGTCTATGGTCAAATCCCATCTAATGAAACTTTCTATGGATACCAGTCAGCTAGTTCGGAGATTATTTATAAGCAAGCATCTTAAATCATCCATAAATATTTGGATACTTGAATTAATGTTGAAATGACAATGTTCTTTCAAATATGAATGAATTATCGCTCCTACATGAGTGAAGATATTAAGATTAACTAATCTAACCCAATAGACCATTAAAGGTCACGTGGTCTTGTCTATGGATTTGCTTTTGCTTGGGAGGCAAACAGTCAGATTGCGCAAATCATCCTTGTAGGATGTTATGCCATAAGAGAAAAAAAAGAAAGTCAGACGACAAAATAATAACAAAATCGACACTGACAGTTTTTTTTTTATTATTAGGTATTCTTTAGGCGTTCCACCTAATATTACACCGTAATCGTCTGTTGTGTTGGGATGCCTGATGCCCCTCAATGATTTTTCTGTGACGTCATCCTTTAATGGTCTATAGATATAGCTCTTTTGCACAAAATTGTATATTTGGTCTGGTCAACTTCTTTAAGAGTAAGTGCTCTCTTTGCTGCATTTTAAAAATAAGATATGCCTGTTGATTAAATAAATTATTTTCTTCATAGATTTATTTTTGTAGGAGTGAGTAATCCAATTAAATATTCAAGGTCTGTTGATTAATTTATCTATGGCATATCTATTGAGTTTGACTGTGGATTATCTGACTGGCATTTGATGTAAATTTCGGCCAAAATATGTTATATATTTTTGAAATATTCACTTACTCTTGCGCAAATAAGGTTAAATATATATCAAATTAAATTATTTCGCTACTTGAATCAGTCTATGTACTGTGTGGTGTAAATTGTTGCAAGAAGCACAACAGTTCGATGTTGAAATATGGTGCTATCTCTGCTCTCCATGTCTACGGCTTTGACATTCCTAAACTTTGAGTATTTAACAATTGATAATGTTTATTAATTTTATCCCTCTTTACAGATTTTATAGAACTATACTTAATCCCAATGTAATGTTCTTATAATTGTCTTCATTATTATGTATTGTATAAAATAATAGTTGATTAATATTGATTGTTGTTGAAAAATTTTCATGTAATATTATTATTATGTATGTATTTACCATTGTTTTAAGTTTTTGTAATATTGTCCTTCACATTTCCTTGACAGTAGACTGTTTCACAATGTCATTATTATTTGAAAAAATGTAAAAAATCATCAAAATTTTACTTCTTTTAGCACATTCAACTTTTAATTTGATACCTTTCTTTGAATACTACTGAAATACCTAGTTTAAGAAGCAATTTTGGAAATATTAAAACCAAAAGATAAAGGTATAAATTTCTTGTCATCAAAATCCAAGAAAACGTAAATTGGATGCATATGAAAGTACTTATTAACAACCTTTTTCTAAAAAAATGTGTACTTAAGCGAATTTGTTTACTTAAGGATTAAAATTGTTTTCTTTATTGCAGTGAATAAAAGTAGAATATTGTTTTTGTTTGTAAATAAATGGAAGATGTTTGAATTGATTGTAAAGTGAGAGGGTATGTATTTTGTAGGAACCAGGTTTTTATACATGTTTATTTTTAAATTGTTTTCTTTATTGCAGTGAATTTGTTTACTTAAGGATTAAAATTGTTTTCTTTATTGCAGTGATTAAAACATTTAAAAGTAGAATATTGTTTTTGTTTGTAAATAAATGGAAGATGTTTGAATTGATTGTAAAGTGAGAGGGTATGTATTTTGTAGGAACCAGGTTTTTATACATGTTTATTTTATTTATTTGCACATCTGATTTTGTGAAATGATAATGTTTGTTGTGAAACTCTACATTATTTTTAATTCATAAAATAATATTGTTAAATTCATCATAGTGTTTGTTCAAGTTATTATGATAGTAAATAGAAAAAAAATAATAAAAATATTTTGTTTTATTTTTATACCCTAGTGTAACATTCCATCCTCTCTTCTCTATCTTAAGGATGTTGTAAAGCAAGTAGATACAAAAATTGTTCATCATTATCACTTCAATGCTCCTCTTGGGAGAACAGGGCGGAAACCAACCTTCTCCATTCAGAGTGACTCAGCATCAATTGCATCACCTCTTCCCACGACTGCGCTCTGCTTTCATTGTTATAGGAAAGGGGTATTGTGAAAGAGGGACGCCCGGGCCGACAAAACCCTTGAGGATGGAACAACAATGCTCTCTTTGCTCAACTATCATTGAGCATTCTCAGAACATTACCCAGCCAGGACCTTCGACTCTCCTGTAATCGATATGTCTTCAAAGGTGTATAATGTATTCATGAAAATCATTTTGCGTAGTAGGTACATATACCTATATTATATACTGCGACATTGTTGAAAAAAAATACATAGGTACCTAGTGTTTGGTGAGACAAATAGTCATAAAACATGAATGTTACTAGTTTAAACCCTTTTATTGAACCCAGAAAAACAGAGTAAAATTCCTGCTATGTAAGTAGGTACTGTTTTGAAAAAGAAGCCAAAAATATAACTATAATACATTATAATGTCGCTGAGTTACGAAATCCGCTATAACACATTTTTGTAATACAGAGAAAATCGATAAAAACTATTATTTAAGTATTAAGCAAACTTTTTTGAAATAAAATAACTTTATTGATTGTAAGATTGGTGTAACAATTTATTTTTAAAATAAATATTGTGATTAAATAAAAAAAGACGGTTCATTTTGTATAAATAAAATTTCACGTGTCGGCTTTTGAGAGGCACATGATGTTAAAGCGGGTTTCGTAAGACACACAGGATGATATAGTGGATTTTGTTAGAACTACATTTAAGTGCAACATGATAATTTATTCCAGTGGCGACAATAAATTAAAATGCTGATATTCTATTTTAACAATTATTTTTTTATATAAATAAAGCATGAGTATTTATATTTCAATAAAAACGTAAATTTAAATGAATTAACAAAATACGTTTTATTACTTGCTTTTTTCTACAGAAAATGTAATAATATTTTCGAAACTTGAGGAAATTGTTGCCGTATGTAGAATTATTTTTTGGTCACCAAATTTTTCAAAAACTTTTTTTATAGGAAAAAAATTGCAACTATCAAACTTAACCGTTGTAATATGTACGAAACTTTAGGAAATTTATATTCGAAGTAAATTTTATTTTTGGCGGCAAAAAATAAAACCATCAAAAACAAAATCTAATTCAAATGTAAATTGGCCCCACCCGTTTTCGAGTATTTTTTCCCTTAGAAAAGTTTTGTATTCGAATTAGATTTTATTTTTGCCGGTTTTATTTTATTTTTGTCGGCAAAATAAATACGTCTTATTAAGTACCGAAAGGCATACAATTTTAGTTTTGATTATACAACTTACAAAAAAAAGTGATTTTAAACATCAAGTAAGAATTCGCATTACGTGAAAGAAATGATAATCTATATTGTACATAAAAAAATTGATGACTTTGGCTGAGGCACAAAAATGTTTCGGAGACATTTTATTTATTATGCATATATTTTTTTATGCAGATTTATTTTCAATAAATGATAATATACCTGAATTATTTCATCATAATAATATTTATTTTTATTTCATAAATAGCATGATAAAAAAAAGTGTTCACCTATGTCACATCAGAACTGCGCGCCACTGAATAAATACAGCAAAACGCACGAAATTCATTCAAAATATGTCAATATTTACTTACCGTTTTTGGCGTTGTAAGTAAACTTTTCAACTTCCTGTATGACTTATCTTTTTCCTTTCTCTATTTTCTTTACATTTTTTAACATTAAAATCTTGATCACTCATTATGAATCAGTTTAAATTGCAATTATTTAAGAGAACCCAGAACGCCAAACTCACCAGATAAGAACAATTTTGTACCGGCGGCCATATTGATTTTTTGAAAATACTGGACTCCTATTGGTTGGTTGTGTTATAGGGGATATTGAAAGGGACATTAAGTGATATAGTGGGATTCGTTTCTCAACCTCGTTTTATTTATTTTTTTCTGAAAAAATGGTGAATGTTTTCAAGTAAACAATTTTCTAAAGTTATAGACAATTCGATTACGAATCCAACGACATATATAACTCAATTTTTGTTAAAATGTGTTATAGCGGATTTCGTAACTCATCGACACATTATAACTCAGCGAAAAACTCTTCAATAACATAGCAATTTATTCATTGTATGCTTTTAATGCCGGCCAGGCGGCCAAGTCAATACTTACGGTCTTATTGTCTGTAGTTTGACGTATTTTCGTAAAAAAGTAATTTAAAAATAATACAAGTCAATAAAATGTTCATTTTGCTTATGATTCTCACATTCAATACTAATTCATAGAGAATAAGACAAAAAATATTATGAAAAAACTTATAATTTATGGTCGTTTCAGAGAGAAAACCCTTTCATCACTCGACGGGGGTCTACGATGGTGTGACTAAAAATGGGGTGCACGAGTCATAAGTGGGGGTCCACGAATCTATAGTTAAAGTATCGGATATTCGGTAAAAGCACCAGATATTGACATAAACAATTGTCGGTACAAATACCCGGTACATTGTAGAAAAAGGTACTGTGAGAAAATATTTTTTTAAGAAAACCGAGGAGTTTTTGAATGTAGAAAAAGGTACTGTGGAAAATATTCTGTAAGAAAACTGAGTTTTTAAAATATTTCAAATTCCTATACCATTTCGAAAATTTAGCGACAGGGGTCCACCGGAACCGAAAGTGGTCTATGACAAAAAAGTTTGGGAGCCTCTGATCTAGACAGTTATTATCTGTGGCCTAGATATTTCTCTTCTATGCATATGAAACGTCAAATTTATTAAATTGACACCACCTGTCAATTGCGGATTTTGGCAGGCTGTCGCCGGTAAAATTGCGAAAATGAGGAAGTGAATTGAAAACTGAAATACTTGATCCGGCTGAAATAGAAATATGGTGTAGCGCGACAAATCAAGTGTAGAATAGTTTGGTAATTACAGGATCCTAATTTAATGTTTAATATAATAATGGAAGAAGAAATAAACGAATTATCCAGGCAGTTCCTCAGCTGTAACAGCTTGAAAGAAATTCATTTAGAGGTAATATATAGTTCATTCAAATATAATACATTGTAATCAATTAACCGATTCGTATTATTTATAGATTGTTAATGCAACACAATAACATTTTATTATTTTAGAAATCTATCAAAGATATTTCGTGGGAAGAGCAGAAGGAATTGCTTTTGAAAACTGTTCTGCATCCATTAGTACTCAAGTATCCATTGAGTTATCCATTCCAACGTTCATTCTTAAGAACTGTGATCCACTGGCTGGAAGGGGCAGGTGTGGATGTGCATGATGATGTATATGAGACATACACTAGTCTATTAGGAGCCAGCACAACAGAATATGCTTACAAGCATTATTCAGTAAATAATAATGTGATTGTTACATTGAAAGAAAGCTCAAGGCTTATATCTGATGGGACCACAGGACTCCATAGCTGGGAAGTAAGTGTAAAACTCAAACTGTATTATTCTTTTGTAATTTTACAGTAGATAATAATGTATCATTAATATGCATCACTGTGTTCAGCTCCACTTTAAGGCAGCTGATTTTTTTCGCTTGATCAGTGATTTAGCTTCTATCATTGGAAAAATTAAAGTTATGAGCGCACGAAAAGCCACTGAGTTGTTAATTGATTAAGGAGATATGACACAAAACAAACTATGTATCAACTATGAACTGCAATGTTTCTTGTTTGTTTCTTTTTTAGGCAGCTTTAGTTCTGGCTGAATGGTGTTTGCAAAATACTGATAAGCTTAAAGACAAATGTGTTGTGGAGTTGGGATCTGGTGCGGGTCTCACAGGGCTGGCTATAGGGAAGTGTTGTGGCCCCAGGAGTCTCTGGATGACCGATTGCCATCCCACCGTGCTGGGACTACTTAAAGACAATGTGGAGTTGAACTTTACCAGTGAAAATCAGAACACAACTGCACAAGAGAAGGATGAAAGGATCATATGTAGAATACAAACCGATGAAGGAGAGGAAGTTGGTAAGATTATTTATTTGTTTATATATGTCGATGGAATTGATCACACTAATTCACTAGCCAATAACTCAAAATTCTAATATGAGACACGGTGCGTGCAACTTTTGGGTCACTGTAATAGCAGGCCAAAACGGTGTGTGTTTTAAGTGTAAAAAAGAAATATTTTTTTGTTTATAGAATTGAAAATTATCACTTTTTTACATATATTATGACAAACCAAAATTTGATTTTGATAATTTTTGTGTTGATCTATGGAACTAGGTGATAGATCAAATTATTCTCTCTGTGCCATAAAATAATGAGATATTGAGGATGGTTTTTATATCTCAAAACTGAATTGAATATTAAATGACTAATAACTGAAGCTGTTGTTTTTTCTAGAAATTTGTCTAGTATGTACGTATTTGTAATAAATATATTAATAATAATTGGTAATTTTATAATTAAAACTGTTTTGTTTTCAGGTGTGATGAGTGTTTCCTGGGAGGACATCCCTTCCCACCCCTTCCCCCTCCCTTGGCCCCAGGTCCTACTAGCAGCTGATGTGGTATATGATCCCGCTCTCTTCCCTCCCCTTTGCTCTTCCCTATCACACTTTCTGCACCCTCCGCCCACACAACAAGACAATCAGACGTCTCCTTTAGTCCTCTTAGCCTGCACTGTCAGGAATGAAGACACTCTGCAAGAGTTTATTAAAATGCTTGGTAATTATACACATTTATTAAATTTTATTCACTTCACTAATATTTAAAACTCATATTTGCTGTTTACATGTTAATAAATGTATTATGTATTACTGTTTTAGGTGCATATAGAATACATCACACAGAACTAGATGTACCCACTCCACTACATTTCATAAGAGACATCACCCCGGATGATCCTCCAGTGAAGATACTGCAGCTCTCTGCCTACGACAACAATATATAAATTCATTTGTACATCTTCCTATTACAATACAGTGGTCATGACACAAAACGGTTTATGTGAGTCGTATAAATGCAGTATCAGCTATCTCATTGGTGGAATGTTTTCATTTCTATATTTAATAATTTATTTCCAATCAAGCTATGTAACACTTCATATTTTGGTCACAAACTGAGAAAAGTATGCCATCCTACAACTGGTCATAGAAGGGAAGATTGAGGGCCTTGGAGGGATTGGAAGAAAGTGGCTTTACTGGCTTTAGAATATTCAAGAGTGGGTTGGGATGAGAGGTGTATAGGAGCTGTTTAGTGCTGCCCAGAACAGACAATATTTCTCCCAGGTGGTTGTCAATATCGAGGGGACCCGACAAGACACGTATAGAAGAAGAAAAAGTATGAGATTTGTTAATATTTGCAAATCAACGCAATTTTTAAAATATGTATATATTTTTTTGAAGATTTCTCTAAGTTATCTAATAATCAATAGTCATACCAAAGAGCATAATGATCTTGCTCTCTGAACCAAACTTATATCAAACTCAATCCTTTCGAATATTTACGAGATTGACTAAATATGGAGATAGTGGAGTTTGCATTGATACTGTACTCATATGTAATGCAGATGCATAAAAAAATGCAGCTTTATTTATATTTAATAATAATCATAATGCAAACCTTCAAAATGTACCATGACATTTGCTTTAAGTACCTAGATCTATTAAAACATAAATTTCAATACTGTATCTGCTTCTAAATTCTATTGCGATTTTGATTATTCGAATTGATATTAGTGGAGGCGGTACAAAGTATCAATAGTCATTTAGTGTAATGTACATTTTTATATATTTAAATACCGATTTACAAAATTGTGATTGTTGTCAGTAAGAACCTAAAGAAAACAAATCTCACTTCTTAGAGTGGTTAAAATGTAATTGCTGTACCTATTAAAAAAATATAAAGATAAATAAACTACATGTCCCTGAACAATAGAAGACAGGCTGTATTACATACTGTGATGACCCTACCTATTTTAAACCATTCTAAGCTCCGAATTTGCAACATCCTAGCTTCTAAACTATACCTACTGTAATAATTGATTCCCAAACTAGAAGTGACAACCCTATTCAGCTAGCTAAGAATTGTATGAATTTTCGCATTGTTGCAAATATACGTACGAAATATCGCATTCCTAATTGAATTAATTAACGAATTTTGGCCTTTCGTGATCGTCTCGATTTATCTATTAACTATTTTCATAGATTTGGACCCAGTACGTTGTGTTTTGACGATAATTTTACCTACGTTGTGTATTTTTAAAAACGCAAAATAAGTCACCTGAAATATACATTTCAATAATCAAAAAGAACAACAAAATCACAAAATCAATAAAACAATTTAAACATGAATTATGATACATATTAACTCTGAGATCAACTTTGACGTCAGATCACTTACCTTGAGATACTGTAAAATAACATAATAAAAGTAGTGCACAGTAAGACATAAAATACAACTTAACAATCATTATAACATAAAATTCAAATAATATTATTCTATATCATTACGAGAATGTTGTATGGTAACTGGTTGCCGATCTATGTCCCTACATAAGATAACCATTTCATAGTACCTATAACCAATGTATGTATGTTCTACAACATAACATACCTACTAATTCGTTGAGTCGAAAGGACAGTGGCGCACCCTAAAACATAACTTTACTACTTTTGAATATTAATTAAATTTCAACACGATTGCTTTGACATCATTTTCGGAGACTATAACTACTGGTTGTTAATGCATGGAAAGCATGCTGTGTCCATGCTGAAGGAGCGCCGCCTCCGCTCCCTCACGTCTCAAACTGTCCCATGCCGCATTTTGAGCCCGAGTGCACTAATCTACACCCCGAATATATAAAATAATATATAATATGTATACTCATTTGAACATGCAGCTATATATAATAAGAATAATTATAAATATATGTTAAGAAGCTTTGTCTTGGACCCTGGCGGGAAACGGGGCAAGACCAGTATTGACCCTTGTCTCGAAAGCTGAATCGAAGAGTGGGGAGCAGGGCTTGCTAACGGTACACCTACATTTCGAAGCAGGATTAGGACTGGAATTGTTAGTATATAGTATATGTTTCTACAAAGTACATAATACGTCTCGTGCATAATTGTATAATAATAATGATAAATATGTGGTTACGAATAGATCAAACCCACACTATAGACACTAGGTAGCTAGTCTAGTGTCGATAGGCAGAAGGGATCCATATCCATAAGGTAATCTCGACAAGATTTAGCTATAAAAGACTACATATTTATGGTGAGGTGAATTTAGGAATCATGTAAGTCAAATAAAAATATATTAAGACCAATAAATACATAAATATTACTTATGATTAGTGTCATGCAAAATATAAAATTTGTTCCTTCCATGATATCGCAGCAATTACAGCATGTTGAATAAGTAGAAAAATCCAGTAAGTTCGTAGAATACAAATGACATTCGATGATAAAATATGTAATTAAATTAATAATCAAATAATATCCTTCTCAACATATAACTCCTCTTCAAACTGTATACTCCATCGTTATGGTAAAGTAAATTAAATAAAAGTATAATATTGGGTAGAGCGGTGCGCCACTGTTATTAGTCTAGTTCTAGATGTGTCGGACCGCGCTATATAAAATCAGCCACAGGTACATACATACATACAATAATACTGAAAATAAATGTACATATAACACATAATTCCTTCGTTTTCAAAATCCGTAAAATAATAAATCCTTGAGTACAAATATTGCCTTGTAGACAACAGACATCCTGAGAGTATCCTAACACCTAGATATAAATAATAAATTAATAATATTAAAAGAAAATCTTATCTTAGACAGCTGGCAGCATCACGGATTTTAAATGCTAATTAAAAGTAATTTAGGATGATCTTTATATATTCCCAATTGTGGAAATATCACTAAAAAATAATGTACTAACTACTACGAAGGTGGGTAAATAAATATTAAAATATATCGAATTCAAACACTGAGATTAATATGATTGAGTCCCACCTCTCCCAGGCTCAAAACTAAACTGCCTCGAGTAATAAGTACTCTGTCTTCAGACCCTGAAAATGTCGACCCAAAGCAATAAAAAAAACTACATCCATCTCTTCCTGACAAACCCCGAAATATACCTGTCTCTGTCTCCTACATAGCTAGTTGTGTTCAACAACCACTTGAGATTGCACTCTCTCATTCCCAAATTAATTACCTACTACAAATATTCCATCTAGGTATACGAAAATAATATTTACAATCTTGTATATATTCATATCATCACATCCCCCCCTTGGGATCATGCTGAAGACAAAATGGATGAGGCATTATCTCACAAACAATTATTTATTTTCTAATTATTTTTCATAATTATTTAATTCCAACTTTCGAGTCCGCCCCTGTTTATTCCGATAGGTCATAGGTACCTCGCCAACGGTGTTCCTCTATTCATGTCATCAATAATAATAGTACAACCCCAATGCATCCACTTGAGAAATACTCGCTCAATATTATTGCCCTAACATAACATACTATTTATTTTATTATTTTGTGTTTCGTTATTATTTTATGTCGTCACATCTACAGAACATAAATATAATAATAACAAGATTGTTCTTATACTTTAATATCCAAGTTGCATTTTGTTAAAATTCCTTTTCATGTAATCACACATCATTATAATTATTCATAGTCGTTGTGGTTCTTTATAGTCCATATATGCATTCTTCAGGGTGATCCAATTCGCTGGTAACACCAATCCTGTACTACTAGCCAGATGTCTCATATCCATGATTCCTTTGCTGATGCAACCAGTAGTCCTGCAGCACACAATAGACATGCAAATCGTCCCCTCCGTACCTATACAAATTCAAGACATTCAAAAACGGCGGCAAACCTCATCGCTGTATCCAAGATGCTAAATGTCTTAATTTCCTAGAGCACCCGTCCTCCCACAGGGCACCCGAAAACTCACGGAAAAGGTGGGAGACCAAATCTCCACCGGCAGCTCATACTAAATAACCATTCATCTCTCAGCACCATCACGCTGCGTCTCAGATGGGGTAGAAGAGAGAACCGAACGCCAAATCCTTCCTTCTTGGCACGCATCCTTCGCTTCCACCACTTTCATACAATTTCCCACACAATGCATACCGATTTCTCTTACTCAACACGCAGCCGTCCATAAGAATTCGATCCATGTGATCAAGCCACATAATTCTGCAAGTTGTGCAACATCCTCCAGCTAACCAGCAAAATGCGTGATAATATGTCGACAATGTGCCTAAATAATATCAACGCGAACTCAAAATACCTATAATTACGTAAAATTAACACCTATAATAATACCACAAATAATTAAAAGGAAGATAACGTACTATGTTCTTGAACATCCAGGGGTAAGTGGTGGGAACCCCTCCCTCAATATGTTTACGCACATTCACGCATATAAGATACAGAACGCAATATTTAAACGAGTTGCATTGACAATATCTACATAATACATCCCAATATGTTATTCTATAATAGGTATATAGAATTACCCTCGTCTCCAATATAACAGTCACCTAATGTATATACCTACTTATTAAGTATATATAAATGAATCGTCCTCATTCATTTCAAAAGTCCTGAAAAAAAAACACTTAATATCTATTTCAAACTATCACACACACAACTAAATATAATATATTTACACACAATTATAACCACAAAGGTACATATCATAACATTCGTTCCACTTGTAAAATAATATTAATAACTAAGCACTTTTCACTCTTAAAGTCTTAACACTATTGAATAATATTATTATAATATTTGACACCACAATTTTAAAATTATAACACATTAAATAATATTCCATTTGTAACATCGATAGATCCACAAGTGATTCTCAAACTGTTACCTCATAGCGTTGTCCTTTCTTCTTACATTAATCCTCTCCAGCAATTTATGTTATTGTACACCACTCTCTTTTGGGTTAACAGAGAGGATCCAATGCTACATAATCTCATCACATCACCCTTCTGGCCTCCAATAAAACTACTATCATCGCTGTCCAAACTTTTCACCAAGTTTCTTGCAAGTAAATCATGTTGGTATCCTATCAACAGATATTCAACTCAAATATTTCCTATATAACCTCGTATACTTTATGTCTCAGATTTCCTTGTTCCATTCATACAATATCATAAAATCAGTCCTACAGTATAAAAACCACTGATTGTATAATAATAATAATAATAATAATAATAAAAAAGACGATTTGTATTTGGCGCTGCTCCATGGTCCCGTTAGGTACTACAATATACCGTATAGTTTTTTGTCATTCCAGTAATAATATTATTTCTTATCTCGTTCTTGGTTTAAAATAATATAACGTTTTAATCATTATTATATCCTAAGATTCATAGGTTGTACATCTTATTTCTCTATTTGGAAGACATGATGTGTTATATCAGCGAACACCAGCACCCCTTCTTCTTAGAACATTTTCATAATTCGTTTCTTCTTCCAGTCCTCCATTTTAAAATGATAGATACCACCTTTCAGGGTACACAAAGAGTTCCAACGTTATCCAATGTGAAGCCCTTGGTTTTGCCCCCCCTGGCTTAAAAGAGTGTAGGTTATCCCCTCCAACCTGAGCCTGTAAGAATAAATATCCACTATTTCTTCCAGCTAACCGTTTAACATATAACTGTAAAAATAATCATCTAAATCGTGATTTTATCAAAACCCATCATTCGATTATTGCCTATATACTTATCCGCTTCATTCATATATTGTATTATGTATGATATCAGATACTCATAAAATCTGGTCTAATATTATTTCAAACTCAATAATATATTCACCATTCTTACCCCGATAATAAATTTATTTCACACCCCAAATAATTAACTTGACAGAATTCTAAAAGTTTAAAAACAAACACTTAACTTACAAATACTGTAAAATGTTAAGACCATATCCCCCAAAAAAAATAATAATACCTATTATAATTAGGTACAATTCTTGTCCCTAACAAACATCCACTTGGTACATTTATAACTAACATCAAACTATATACCTACCTATTATTTATCCATTTTACCCAAATACTATAATATCTAAAAATCCTAAAAACTCTAGTCATATACCTACCCATACACATAAAATACACTACACATACATAATACCCATGTTTACAAGTCTATTTGGGAATATAATATTCCATTTTTCTAACACCCAATCTTCTTATGAAAGTACATATTTTTGGTACCTATATACATTATTGAATAAAATAAAGAACTATTCAGGATTTCAACATATATATACCTATCCAATTTTATACCTGAATCACAAGCGCTCTTTATTAGACTATTCATAAGGACATAATTCCGAACGAACTCTTAAGGGTTCACTATTCTTATGCATAATGTTAGGTATATACCTATAGATAGCCAAACACAAATATAATATCATGTTGCCTAATTCGACTAACACTATAATCCATGGATAACCAACCCGCGGTTCTCGAAGTAAAAATCATCAACCAATTTTCTCACTACTTCCACCAAGTATAAATTTTATTCCTCCCCTCAAAAACCAAACACATTCCTCTGTCCATAACCCAGTTCTACTCCTCAAAACCCATTTATGCTCTCCCCCCCTCCAATATTCATGATTTTAGTTATTTATCATCGCAAACCCAAAACCCACTTCTACTCCGTAAAAACCCAGTTTATGTCTGCAATGACAGACATAATATTCTGGTCCAAGGCACCATTTGTGATGACCCTACCTATTTTAAACCATTCTAAGCTCCGAATTTGCAACATCCTAGCTTCTAAACTATACCTACTGTAATAATTGATTCCCAAACTAGAAGTGACAACCCTATTCAGCTAGCTAAGAATTGTATGAATTTTCGCATTGTTGCAAATATACGTACGAAATATCGCATTCCTAATTGAATTAATTAACGAATTTTGGCCTTTCGTGATCGTCTCGATTTATCTATTAACTATTTTCATAGATTTGGACCCAGTACGTTGTGTTTTGACGATAATTTTACCTACGTTGTGTATTTTTAAAAACGCAAAATAAGTCACCTGAAATATACATTTCAATAATCAAAAAGAACAACAAAATCACAAAATCAATAAAACAATTTAAACATGAATTATGATACATATTAACTCTGAGATCAACTTTGACGTCAGATCACTTACCTTGAGATACTGTAAAATAACATAATAAAAGTAGTGCACAGTAAGACATAAAATACAACTTAACAATCATTATAACATAAAATTCAAATAATATTATTCTATATCATTACGAGAATGTTGTATGGTAACTGGTTGCCGATCTATGTCCCTACATAAGATAACCATTTCATAGTACCTATAACCAATGTATGTATGTTCTACAACATAACATACCTACTAATTCGTTGAGTCGAAAGGACAGTGGCGCACCCTAAAACATAACTTTACTACTTTTGAATATTAATTAAATTTCAACACGATTGCTTTGACATCATTTTCGGAGACTATAACTACTGGTTGTTAATGCATGGAAAGCATGCTGTGTCCATGCTGAAGGAGCGCCGCCTCCGCTCCCTCACGTCTCAAACTGTCCCATGCCGCATTTTGAGCCCGAGTGCACTAATCTACACCCCGAATATATAAAATAATATATAATATGTATACTCATTTGAACATGCAGCTATATATAATAAGAATAATTATAAATATATGTTAAGAAGCTTTGTCTTGGACCCTGGCGGGAAACGGGGCAAGACCAGTATTGACCCTTGTCTCGAAAGCTGAATCGAAGAGTGGGGAGCAGGGCTTGCTAACGGTACACCTACATTTCGAAGCAGGATTAGGACTGGAATTGTTAGTATATAGTATATGTTTCTACAAAGTACATAATACGTCTCGTGCATAATTGTATAATAATAATGATAAATATGTGGTTACGAATAGATCAAACCCACACTATAGACACTAGGTAGCTAGTCTAGTGTCGATAGGCAGAAGGGATCCATATCCATAAGGTAATCTCGACAAGATTTAGCTATAAAAGACTACATATTTATGGTGAGGTGAATTTAGGAATCATGTAAGTCAAATAAAAATATATTAAGACCAATAAATACATAAATATTACTTATGATTAGTGTCATGCAAAATATCAAATTTGTTCCTTCCATGATATCGCAGCAATTACAGCATGTTGAATAAGTAGAAAAATCCAGTAAGTTCGTAGAATACAAATGACATTCGATGATAAAATATGTAATTAAATTAATAATCAAATAATATCCTTCTCAACATATAACTCCTCTTCAAACTGTATACTCCATCGTTATGGTAAAGTAAATTAAATAAAAGTATAATATTGGGTAGAGCGGTGCGCCACTGTTATTAGTCTAGTTCTAGATGTGTCGGACCGCGCTATATAAAATCAGCCACAGGTACATACATACATACAATAATACTGAAAATAAATGTACATATAACACATAATTCCTTCGTTTTCAAAATCCGTAAAATAATAAATCCTTGAGTACAAATATTGCCTTGTAGACAACAGACATCCTGAGAGTATCCTAACACCTAGATATAAATAATAAATTAATAATATTAAAAGAAAATCTTATCTTAGACAGCTGGCAGCATCACGGATTTTAAATGCTAATTAAAAGTAATTTAGGATGATCTTTATATATTCCCAATTGTGGAAATATCACTAAAAAATAATGTACTAACTACTACGAAGGTGGGTAAATAAATATTAAAATATATCGAATTCAAACACTGAGATTAATATGATTGAGTCCCACCTCTCCCAGGCTCAAAACTAAACTGCCTCGAGTAATAAGTACTCTGTCTTCAGACCCTGAAAATGTCGACCCAAAGCAATAAAAAAAACTACATCCATCTCTTCCTGACAAACCCCGAAATATACCTGTCTCTGTCTCCTACATAGCTAGTTGTGTTCAACAACCACTTGAGATTGCACTCTCTCATTCCCAAATTAATTACCTACTACAAATATTCCATCTAGGTATACGAAAATAATATTTACAATCTTGTATATATTCATATCATCACAATACGTAATGTTTAACAAGATTACAAATGAAAAACAATTCAATAAGAAGAATAATATTTTATTTTATCACAAACATATTTAAAAAAAAAATCAAGATACACAATATATAATATATATAACATAATTGTGAGTATGCCAGTGAGGTTTGTTTAATTTTATAATTAACTGGAATAAACAAGTAAAAGATAATTCAAGACATATTCTGATATGAAAAAAACATTGAAAATAAAACAAAAGATCATGAAAAATGATTGGCATCATAAAGAAAAGAGATGAGGGGTGAAGTGCTGTACCAAAGGCATGGGTGTAATAGGGGAGGAAAGAGAATGTAGTAAGTGTCTCATGCGAAACTTATCACAATCTGGATGGCAACCGAGTAGAATCTTGCAGAGATAGAAAAACTGCACGTTAAAATTTTGGTAATGACTTTAGTTAGAAAATGAGCTATCATTTCCACAAGCTTCAAGAAGGAACGAGTATTATATGTAAGTTGTATTATAACGCAGGAATTAGAAGGTATTGGGAACTCCTGTCAAACGTAGTGGCCAGTTAAAGTTAATTTTATGTTGAAAGCATTGTGAAGCATTATTATATTAAGTGAAATTATGTTTAAGAAACTGTAATCAATATTGTTGATTGTAAGAGATACATAGTGGAAATTCAATTTGAATTTGTTGAAATAAAATATTATGTTTAGTACTTCCATGTGACTTCATTTGTCTCACAAGTTAGCTTTAATAAGCTTCCACTCATCATCAGAATTTACTTTATGCTAAATGAAGTCATTGTAAGTACTAGAAGTAAATGTTTTATTCAATTTTTTTCTAAATACTGACTATGCACAAAAATTTTCATGATTTCCATCTATTGCAATCTGTGTAAGGAAGATTTTACATCAAAAGAAAAAATAATGAATTTTATGTATTCACTATTATGAAAAAAAGAAAATATTAAAGGACTGATACATCAGAGCTCAATAAAATTCCTTTCAACAAAATTTAATATGTAGGAGAACTTTTTCATTCTCGAAACTGAGCAAATATCCAATGTTAAGAGAATATTGTACACCTCGTGAAAAAAAAAACTATAAAGCGCCACAATCCCGAAGTGAGCAGCCGAAAAAAACATGGTTAAGAGCCTTGTTATTTATGCCATACTCACAGTCTGGCACATAAAGAGGTTACTTTATAATCTTTAACGATTGAATCAAATACGAGAAACGGTGACAATCTGAGATCTATTCAACTTTCCCTTGTGGAACCGTAATTTCTTTGTGATTCATAATTATTACATACTGTGAAATGCTACTGTATTTTTTATGGATTGTAAACACAAATAGGTATATTTTTATTATCTTTTGCATTCCATTCTTTGATTTTTGAATGATTAACTATGTTAGTGTTGCGAGACATTTTTACAATATAAAGTTTTTGCATAATGTACTATCTCAACAGATATAAAAATTCCATTCTCTAACCTGTAATATCTAGTATAATATAATATATATGTGTATTCTACTACCTCCCTTCTACCAAAACTATATTTTATGAATAAATAAATCTACCTATGTAAATATGCATTTGCGTATTTTTATTCAACATTTTTTAATAACCAGATGTTTAAAATGTGGAATGAAAGTTGGTGTGGATACAAGGATGAATGTAAATAAGTTACAATGGTTTGGGCACGTGGAAAGAATGAATGAGGACAGAATGACCAAGAAGATATATTTGGTTGAGAGGAATGGTGTTTGGAGACGTGGACGTCCGAGAATCAAATGGCAAGATCATTTAAATCAAATCCTACAGGACGGTTACGTATTGAGCACATTGAACAGGAGAGCATGCATGAGGAATTGTATGACAGTGACGGAAGCGAAAGATGTATGCAAGGATAGAAAGAAGTGGCGCTCGATCCTTTCTGCCTACCCCGCAAGGGATGCGGCGTGATGATATGTATGTATGTATTTAAATGTATCTACATATACTAAACTTTTCTTATCTTATGAAGATGATCTGAATACAATAAGATCTGAATTTGTTTTGAGTTCAAATATACCATCACAGCAAGTATTATACTTGTATTATGAAAGAGAAGTAGGTTATAGTAGCTGAAGGATTAGGATCCAAGATTATAAGTCGGTGGATTCACCATAAGAATAGATTTTCTATATATAATTTAATAGACTACCAACCATCATGTGAAGAGAGAAAGACTTGGTGTGGAATGGCGGGTGATGTTGGAAGACTTCATTAATGTTCCTACTCAAAAAAATCTAAATATCATAATTCTTGCAGTAGTTTTGATATTTTAAGTAGGTAATATCAAAGTGTTTCTTTCTGCAACTGATTGTTGGTAGTATTGTTCGTTTATTTTACTAGTGGCATTTGCATAATTAGTACTTATTGAGCTCAAGTTCACGTTCATATTGGAACGTGAACTTGAAATTCACGTTCCAATATTAATTTTGGATTGTGAATTCTGAGAGAATCAGTAAAACATTTCTGATCTATGCTTACATGTTGATGTTACAGAGTAACGAGGTTTTGGGTTTGATTTCCGGGCAGGACAAAATCCAGAATGCCTTTTTTCGAATTGTTCTGGGTCTGCATGTTACATGGATATTCTTTGGTGCATTTTATATTTCTGTAATGTCACGTTAGTATTTATAATACAAAATTCATAGTCTTGGTTTTGAACTATCTCAATATGTGTGAATTATTCATATTATGACTGTTTGTTATGTAATGTACATTATAATGTAAATATTTATAGATATAATAGCTATAGATATAGGTAGGTACTCCTAGGTATATATAATAATGTCAATCATGTTTCTGCTTTCATTACATGATATCAAACTTATCACTCAATATCACACTCAATCACAACAGTGTTCAAGTGACTCTCTGAATGTTAACAACAGTTAATTGATGTTGTGTACAGTGTAATATGGATAACATTCTACTTCGGAGTTTATTTTTTACATTGTTGTGTGTTTTGTCACTGAGTTCAGGACAAAACCTCCTGAAGGATGAGGCTTTGAAGGATGTAAATCCCTCTGAATATGCTTTTACAAGCGAAAGGTAATTAATTCACTATACCTACCTGCTCTATATATAGTTTTATAATCAATATTATTATTATATATTAATCTTTGAGAATATAATATAATATTATTTATTCTAACTGAATGATTTTCGTTAGTAAATTTAATACTTAACGGCATTGAAGCTGGCAACTGCCCCCCCCCCTTAAAATTCAGACTAAATAAAAGGTGGTTCAAAAACTAAACTGCTGCCTCTCTAATAAAGCTGAATAAATTTATACCTATGATCTTTATGCATTGAACGAAGATGTTTATGCATTGATAGGGGCGTTATTCCAACAAGGCAGCAGGCACCAAGGTATCAGTTTCGTATAAGGAAGTGATCTAATGGGATTTCTATTGCTTTCCAGTTTGCCTTCTGACGACCGGTATATGCCTTCAATAGGCAATGGTCACATAGCAACAGATGTATTTTCCACAACTGTATATATGAACGGCCTTTACAATGGTAAGAAGGGTGCAAGCCACAGAGCCAGAGTTCCAGCTAAATGTAACATCAGATTCTCTAGTCAGAAGGGCAGCTTGGCCAACTATACCCTCAATGTAAAGGAAGGAGTCTTCTTAGTGATGTATGAAGATGATAAGAAGATAGTCACCCAGCGTCTCTATGCTCATAGATTCTATACCAGAGCAATTGTCAATCAAATACATGTACAATCCAAGACACGTAAGTTATTTGTATGTTTTTATTTGGTAGGTATAGGCAATGGGCCACTTACAGATATTTTTTTACATAAAATTGTAAATTAATATGAAATACAACCACAATTTTTTTTAATTTACTTGCACTTTTTTTCTTAGATATAGGCTTACTCTTTTAAAATTTGGATTTTCTCGGGGTGATCAAAAACGATATGGTGGCACTGTGACGTCACGGAGTCTGGTGAATCATAATAATGTTCACACCTCATACACACATGAGACTCCGTGACGTCATCAACTGTCAAAAACCATTTATCGCTTTTTGGATTTTATTTTTGGAAATTCTCCATAATTAAGATATTTAAAAGAATTTAACTGACATATTTGTGTTTTCCGACCTCAAATTTACTTAATTGGATCATTTTTATTAAAATCCCCCACGACTGCATGTGGCCCACTGGATTGGAATTACTGCATCTAATCATCAAGGGTATAAAATAGAGGATTGAAGACATATTTTTGGAAAGAGATAACTTTTATGACTGGGCTAGTATTAAATGTGCTGAGGAGTTTTATCGAACTTCCCGAAATAGGTGTGCATTCTCTCATAGGGTAATTGTCATCTTCTGGAGGATCTGACAAAATATCAAAAGAAGAGGGTAGGTATTTAAAAACAATACTGGGTAACATCAAAACAAAAAGAGCATTTCACTATTCATTATAATATAATAATAATCATTTTTATTCTAAATAGAAAGTACTGATAATTCAAGTCAAATTATTGGTATAAAATTATATCTCAATGCCAATAATTGATTCTAGACCGGTCGTTTAGTGTTTCGCAAATAGTCCAATGTGGTATTCGAAAGAGTAGGTAGATGCGTTATATAATTTGGTATTTATATCAATAATTAGCCTGTCATATTACAATGTGCTATTATCATTGATCTAATTTCATACAAACTTTTTACAAAATTAGTTATATGCAGCTTATCTTAATCTCTAGTTGTCAATCACATTTTTAACCCACCAGTGACATTGAAATCGCATAAACATACCTACCTTCATACTTAGTTAATTTCTTTTTATGACCCAACAGTTAAAAAGTCTGCTAAAAATTACGAGAATTGCTGACCAATGCTTCATTGGATAGAAGATTAGTTAAATATACACAGATGAGCCTGATGAACACCAACACAGATATGAATGAAATGTTTGTGTGTAATTAAACACCACGATCCACCCTTTAATCATACTTAAATAATATATTAATCGTGTTTATTTTCAGACAATACTGCAAAAGTTCATCTAGAACAGTTGGATGGAGAAGCCAGTGAAGATATTCACTTTGATCCTTCCACAAATATCCTGTTGAACGGAACAGTTATTCATAGGATATGCGGCAAAACGAAGGAAGTAGAGGATGAAAAATACCAGAAAGAATCATCTTCCATCTGTGTTTATTCCAATAGTGTGCCAAAAGAAATTAAAGCTGGAAAGAATGGAGCAATTTTTACATATGTGATGACAGTGGATTCTTCGGATAGTGTAGCTTTTGAAGAACTAGTCGATGGTAAGATGCGGATGAATCAATTTATTCAATAACATTTGTTGATTTTAAACGATTTTATGGGCTATTGCCAAGATAGGCTCAAATATTTTCTTGATAATATTCAGAAAACCATTTCAACATTTTTTTTGTTCTTGTCTAATTTGCCAAGGCTTTTCGAGGCGCAATGGTTTATAGTACCTAAATATTTTTTTGTTTTAGTATTGTCACTGAATCCAGAACTCCTCTACATAAATCATACAAGCGAATGGATAAAGCACAATGCAGTGAAGAAGATTACAGTCACAGGAAATTTGGAAATGGTGCGTTTTGAAAAATATACTTAACTCAAATCGTACTGAATTAATTATTAACTTAATTATCAGTTTATCAATGACATTGCTTATTAGTTGGTGTTCTTATTTCAGTCAAAGATAATAAACGGCATGTGGTATTATTTAAGCAGCTCCCTGCCGTCAGACAAATCCAATCATCTCCACAACAAATTCTTTGGATTGAGTCCTGGTGGATTGTCTCGTGGAGGTTTTCTAAAGGATTATCAAGGTAATGTATAAAATTGTTTTGAATGTTGCTGCACTCTTACGATAACAGTTTAGTAAAAAAAATCCAACTGGAATCCAATTAACTGGCAACCATATTCCCATGGAGTAAGTAATATTACTTGATCTTTGATATTCCCATAGAGTAAGTAATTGATCTTTGCATATTCCATAACATTTTAGCGCTCAAAAAATCTATGTTGTCTATTTCTCTTTATATTTTCAGGTCATAGTTTTTGGGACACTGAAGTTTGGATGTATCCAGCCATATTGGCATTCTATCCAAAACTTGCGGAAAAACTATTGGAGTACAGAATTTCTAATCAGAATCCAGCTAAAGATATCGCCAAGGCTTTTGGAAACAAAGGGATTAGGCATGTACCTACTCGCAGTATTATTATATGGAAAATTTATTTAATAATAATATTTTGTAATTGTTATACTTAAACTAACCATTCATATTATCATATCTTCTCATCATAGATTTCCCTGGGAAAGTGGTTTTACTGGAGCAGAAGTCACACCAGATTGTTGCCCCGAAGTGGTGAATTTTGAGCAACATATAACAGCATGTATTGCCTTTGCTATTAGACAATATTTGGCTGTAACAGGAGATGAAAATTGGTTGAAAGTAAGTGTTACATGGTTATCTTTTGCTATTCTAGATTAAGATGTGTCTATTCTTTAATTCTCAAATAATGTAAATAAATGCGAACGTATCACAGGAAAAGGGGTGCAAAGTTACGAGGAGTATTGCAGAGTTTTGGGCATCCAGGGCTGAGGAGAATCAATCTACAGGATTATATGATATCAGAGGTAAGAAAACCTAAAACTATTTAGGCACTACAAAATGAAAAATCCAAGCGCGAAGTGAGTGTTACAGAAGCTCCTGAGTGGAAGTATTTCGTCTACCTTTTCAACTTTACACTATCATCTTTGTCATAATAAATATTGAAAATATTATCACATATCACACATTTTGTATTTTTGCCTCAGTTGGTGCATAGAGTGTACTTCTTTTTTGTTTGTGTTATATTTTTTTTAATTTGGAATAAAGTGTTAAATAAAATAATTTAACAAACTTCACTGGCTTGTGAAAAATGTAATATTTAAGTTGTACTATAAAAAATGTAAAAGCTGTTTGTTTGTATTAATAAAATAAAATAAAAAAAAATAAAAAATATAATTACATATGTTTGATGCTTATATCACAATTCACAGATGTAATGGGTCCAGATGAGGACCATCCTAACGTGACCAACTCTGTCTTCACGAATATCATCGCTGGAAAAGCACTTTACTTGGGAGAGTAAGTTATAAAGAGAATTTTCATGGATACGAGTAATTAATGAAAATGTTTGTAATTTTTTATTTCATGAATTAAACTTGTTTTTTTTTTAATAAGCTACACATCCTGCATCTGTGAATCGGCGGCTTCTACAGAATGGACTTCTATAGCTCATCAATTGACCGTTCTCTACGATGCAGACTTGGACTACAACCCTCAGTATCAGAACTATGCCAGGGGCACTGCCATCAAGCAAGCTGACGTAGTGCTTTTGGATTTCCCACTGCTATATAAGCAAAACCAGTAAGATATAATGATGAAATATTAAAATCAAAACTTTGGTTGTTCATAAAGAAGTTGTTTTCAGATGAAATTTTATTTTCTTAACGGAATCGAACTTCAACAAAACTTACTTATTCTACCACAAATTTGATGTTTTTTTAGATCTACATCCCAGAATAATCTGGAATATTACGAGTCTGTGACACGAGAGAATGGTCCTGCTATGACTTGGAGTATGCACACTATTGGTCATCTTAGACTTGGCGATGTGGAGCAGGCAGCAAGACTTTACAGTAGAAGTTACAGACCTTACGTCAGAGAACCGTTCAAGGTACGTATTTAAAAGACACAAATTAAAACTTTGCTAGGAAGCTATTTTCTGGAATTTCTAGAAAGGTGACCGATTCTATCTTATCACGACACCTCGCATAAGTGGAGTAGTCATTAGACAAACTGTGAGTGATGAATACGAGAGACGCTCCTTTCATATATAAGTATAAAAAAACATACTTTCAAGATGGATGACATACCTTATCACAGCCAAATTGAAAATGTTTAATGTCTTATACTTGCTGTTTTATGAATGCCTTTTACAAGATAATGGAAAATTTACATAAAAGAGCGGAAGATCTACATATTCTATTCTAGAAACTTCACAAAAAATAGTAAAATTTACGTATTTTTTTAGATCTGGACGGAAGCGATGGAGCCTGAGATTGGCGCAGTGAACTTCATCACAGGAATGGGAGGCTTCCTGCAGACTTTCTTATTTGGATATGGGGGGTTTAGCATTTACTTGGATAGATTGGAGTTGTACAATCCAAGATTGCCACCTAATACAACGTCGCTCAATATAATCGGTACTTAGCTTTTAACTCTACTAAGCTTTTACAAACATTGAAAAAACATTATGGTTCTTTGGGATCAAATTAACTTTTTTCAATGAATTTTGTGGGATTGAAATTAAACCTAATAATATTATACTACTTTCCCATCATATCCAAAATACCTTCACAGAAATCAATATGTTTGAAGTCTGCATCTGCGGGATCTGCAGATCCCATATATCATAGAGTAAGAGCTTTGTGAATGAACTTCTCAGTTCAATCATTATGATTTTTTCAGATTTCCAATACCTGGATTCAACAGTTTCCTTGGACATTTCTGAAAAGATAACTTGGTTGAAAGTTCATAAGCCCGATGGAGGCCGCCCTCTAGTTGTTGAGGAGGACAATAAGGAGTTAGGGAGACTGGATACCATTATATTTGGTACGTACCAAACATATTATTATTTTATTTATTGAACTTCTATCACATTTTCTCAGATGATGTTTATGTTTGATTTGAATGATAATGAAATTCAATTATTACCTACTTTTTAATTTGTATTTTTTTGTTTTGTCTATTTTTAGTTCAAATAAAACCCAATAAGCTGTATAAGATTCGACCTAAGGAGTTTTACACTTCATGTCCTGTTCCTGCCATTTAGATTTAAGTACATTTATTATGTGCCTATCATAATATATTAATGTATTCATTTGTGAGCAATGCAAGAATAAAAAATGAATTTATTTATAAATAAATGTAAATACTAAGGTATGAACATTTCTAATTATTTTATTTTATGTAGATTGATAAGTCGATTCTGTTATGTAACTGATGATGTGAAACGCAATAAAAATACATTTCAAAAAAAAAAAAAAACAACGAATGTCCTTCAGTTCTGAAACACAAAAAATATCAGGTTTCTATAATAAACATAATATAAATAAACTGTGGTGAGTATTGTAAAAATATTGGTTGCAAAATTTGATTACATAGTCGCATTACCAATTTTTCCTTTGAATTTCCAGTCTAAAGGTCATTGTTTGTATCATCAAAAATGGTATGTGAACCTGTTAATAATGATCAGGGGGGTCTAAAGTCTAAACACTTGTTCACCAAGTCGTAAATTACTTACATTCCAAATAAAATAAATAAATACTGTAATATGTTATTTCATATGAAGATGGTGTTGTTGTTTTTATAATGAAACAAAAAGTAGTGCTCATATCGCAACCATATGCGACACATATGTCATATATGTCATATAAAACATTCAGCTTACATCGCTCGTTTAGAACTATAATGATGTACAATGTAAAAATTATAAATTCAGCAAATTTTGAAAGGTCGCTCACTTTTTTCTGTAGGTCTCAGAGTATCCTGTAAAAGGCAGGTGTTTGAATAATATAAATAAAGAAATTTTATATTTTGGTTTCAGCGATGAGGTTAGCCAACTATCCTGAATGTCTTATTTTTTTATTGACACGTAAAGGACAGGTTGCAAATGTTATTGACCGAAGGTACTTGTTGGAAGTCCATTTCAAGATAAATTGAAAAACAACAGTATGTAGTTAAATTCCAAATGATTTTATTAACTAGTAAGCGAAGTTAATAATAGTCGTTATTGGAAGTTAACTACATACCTACTGTGTTTTTTTTTTATTTTTCTTGACAGCTTGCAAGTTTATTACATGCAGATGGTCCGCTGACTACCCTACTTACTAACTCTGATGACCGAACGATCCTTATTGGGCCTTAGCTTCTAAAACAATGGATCTCCAAGCATTTCTATCTTGAACAGTGGATTGCCAGCCATCATTAACGATATGAGAAAATTCATCATCATCATCATCGCCCTCAACGCTCCTCTCGGGAGCACAGGGCAGAAACCAGCCTCCTCCATTCAGAGCGTCTCTGTGCCAATTGCGTCACCTCTTCCCACGACATTCCTTGCGCTCTGATATCGTTGTCATAGGAACGGTGTATTGTGAAAGAGGGACGCCCGGGCCGACGGAACCCCTGCGGACGGAAAAACAGTGCTCTTTTTGGCCAACTATCATTGGGCATTCTCAAAACATGTCCCAGCCAGGACCATCGTCTCTCAACAGTCGCAAGAGTTCAACTCACCGCTTGCATGTTGCTTCATTGACTACGAAAAAGCTTTTGACAGCCCCCACAGACCAACCATATGGAAAATACTGTCCGCGTATGGCATCCCGCCCAAGGTGGTAACCATGATCAAAGCCCTGCATATGGACTCTGAATGTTCTGTCAGAACATCAAGTGGTCCAACTGACACCTTCAGGATCACCACTGGAGTCCGGCAGGGCTGTATATTGGCACCTTTTATCTTTGCCATAATTATGGACTACCTGCTCAGAAAATCTATTCTGGGCCCTGGCGGTGTGCCTTTATCACAGCGTGAAAACAGTGAGACGTCTGTGGGAGTGCTGCACGATCTTGAATATGCGGATGATCTAGCCCTTTTTGATACATCTGTGGACGGATTACAGTGCAACGCTAATGCTCTTTATGAAAATTCCTTGCGCCTTGGCCTTCGTATCAACGCTGGTAAAACGGAGTACATATGTAATAGTACATGCACGAGTACTCACACCCCACTAATGGTTGGCAATTCCCAAATATCTCAGGTTAGTAAATTCAGGTACCTGGGAGCAACCATAACGCCAGAGGGTGATCTCCGGTCGGAATTACCAATCCGCATAGGAGCAGCTAGCGGGGCTTTCAACAACATGAACAAAGTTTGGAAGGCGTCTGGACTCAGCATCAGGACAAAATGTCGCTTGTTCAATGCGTGCATCATCCCAATCCTTCTATATGGCTGCGAGTCTTGGCACTTAACCAAGGCTCAAGAGCGGAAGATACTAAGCTTTGAAAACAAGTGTCTTAGAAGGATTTTGGATGTCAGATGGTATGAACATGTTACAAATGATGCTGTGCGCCGGCGCACCCAGCAGAGACCTGTAATCTCCGTAATACATGAGAAAATTACTTAACGATTATCTCAGTTAATTTTTTATTTATTCTTTACTGTACATTGATAACAAGCAAATTCACAAAAAAAATACATTTAAAACACTAAAAGACAATCTACAATCAATATACAGAGGACTAGTTTATCGCAAAGGCGCGATTTCTTCCAACTAACCCAATCTCATGCAACTTTCACATAAAGAAAATCTCAAAGAAAGGAAAGAGGAGGTTAAAAAGAAGAAGAATGTGTAGGAAAAGGGACTAGGATACAGAAGCCATATTTTGTGTGATAAAATGGTCCTTGACCGCCCGCTTGAAAGCTTGAAGAGTGGGCAGTAACCTTATCCTGGAAGGCAAACTATTCCAGCAGCGAGCACCATGAACAGAAAAAGAGTTTGTAAAAAAGTTTGAGCTATGAGCTGGTATCGCCAGAAGACGCTCGCTATTGGATCGTAAGGGCAAGCAAAATATAACAACATGTATTTGAATTTAATATTTTCTTCACTTGACGTTAGCCTGATGATGAGAGCGGAAGCTTTAAAAGCTGCCTCGTGACCGATAAACTCACTGCGGAAGCTTTAAAAGCTGCCTCGTGACCGATAAACTCACTGCAGAAATACTAAACAGTGTTTTATTATTTTCTAATAATTTAACATGTACCTACTTCTATTAAGTACTGTCGGACGGCAACATCGTCTATATGAAAATAAGTAAGTTGAGTATTTATAGATTTTAATTATTCACATTAGTACATATATACCTACTATTGATTATATTAGGTATCTAAAAAGCTGAGCAGTGTCACAAAATAATGTAATCAGGATGTGTTTTTGATATTATATTGGCACAGAGAGGAAAGCTTGCATGTTTATTATATGCAGCTGGTCTGCTGACTACCCCACTTGTGGGATATGCCATGATGGTATAGCAGTAGTAGTTTTTTTTTTATTTAGAAAGAGATTTTAGTGGTTAGGAAGACTGTTTTTTTACACTGCATTCTAACAAGTAAATCAAAACATTAAAAATAAATATTTTAAAGAAGTTGCGAGTTACAACATGTAAATAATTGTGAGTTACAACATTTTCGCGCTGTACATGCGAAATCAAGTGCATCGGTGCATAACCGTAAACACCAAACAGGACGATTCGTCAATCTCCGGCGATAATCGGCAATCATGTCAAGAATCTCTATCTCGCTCCCACTACAGCTGTATAATCTAGTAAAGGCTTCGTGTTGTTTTTCCATCTCTGTCGCTTTCCCCACTCGCATACATTTCTTCCGTCCATATGAATACATAGTGATTGCATCTATGTATGTGTGTGTGTGATTCTCTACACTAAACTTTATTATTATTTGCGCTTACGTTAAGTGTTTTATTCACATGTTGTCTCTTGTAAGGTGAACTAGCGCGTCGCGTTACGTTGTTTTGAATTATTACGATTTATTTTTATTATCAAATTCGAATTTCAAAATACAAATACGTTGAGTGTTGCTATATTCATTCCATCGATTTGTGCTTTTTGAAAATAATAATTAATTAATTAAAAGATTCCTGTTACTGAATATTGCCATTATTCTTTTTTTGTGTTGTGCATTTTTTTTGAAGTGTGTTTTTGCATTTTTGGAGTCCCTCAGCCGCTGAATTTTCGGCCGCTGCTAAATTTATTTTCTATCCACCCGAAGTCTAAAAAGTAAGTACCTAAATATATGTTTTTTTTCATATCCCACAACTGGGGTAGCCAGCAGACCAGCTGCATGTAATAAACTTGGGTTAGTTGGAAGATATCTTTGAAGAAGCCTTTGCGATAAACTCGTATTTATATATAGATTTTATCTAATTTGAATGCATTTTTCTAAAAATTGTATGTGTTGTGATCAACGTATAGTAAAGAATGAATACATAAACATGCAAGCTGTCCTCTCCGTGACAACAAAAAATAATAAAAACAAACTCAGAATGGGTGGCATACAGTATCGCTGAATTTAAGATGTGAAATGTCTTTATGCATTTTGTTTAAAACTTAGATGATGATAAATTTTTAGTTAATCCAATTCGTAAACATTGTGAGCTTAGGTAGAATTTATACTATATAGAAGTTCTACCTAAAATTTTACAATTTATTATACAATTGAGGTAGTCAGTTAATGCTCTGTTTCTGAGGACACACAAACATCTTCCTTAAATAAAAAAAAATAATTAGGCACATTCAAGTGAAATCATAACTTGCATTATTTGTCTATCTATACTATAACATTTTTTAATATTATCAATATATTTGTTATAAATTCAATTGAAAAATAGATAATTATTTATTTTACTTTATTTCAATAAAATGTACATCTGCCAGCTTGACAGGTGTTTAATTTAATTGCCTGACAGTGGACAAAAAATAAGCATAATAATATAAACTAAGGAAATCAAAAACTACAAAAATATAGCTGCTTGATAAAAAGAGCTTACAATATTTGGTAAAACATCACACAATAAACATAAACACATAATTTAAAATTAAATAAATAAAGCAAAACAAATTAATTATCAAATTAAAACGTTGCTACATCATCACCATACTATTTTTCAGAACAAGTACACGACCACTTCCCAATCAGAGATATGTAATACAGTATACCTATTAATTATTTGATAGAAATTTAATAAATGGCTGCAACAAGTGTATAAATGACCTTATTTTATTATAATTTCCTGTGATGCAATATAAGTTGCTTCTAAAAACCTATAATGCAATTTTTATAACATAATTATATTATTGTGTGAAAAAGAGCGCCAGTAGATTTACCATTTTGCCCAGGCAGTCTTTCACTCTAGCTCGAGGTCTGGTAACAAGCGATAGGAAACGGCGCAATCCTCTTTATCAGACAGTGATAGTTTTATTATTATTTGATAATATAAGTAGATTAGGTATAAATAACACATTTATGTATATAATCCCAAAATAAAATAATATTTTGTTAATGTATTTATAATAAATAATATGTACGCATTGTATGTAAATCCCCAGATAACAATAAATATATATTCGTATTGATCTCTCAGGAGACAGACAGCTGATCTGTTATCTAGCTACATGGGTATTACAAGAAACAATGATATCAATAAGCTATAATAATGATAGTTAATACAATAATATCTTATCAAATATACCTAACAATAAACGCCATGTATGTATCTAATTATTTTGTACAAATCTTTAGTTTAGAAGTGTTAATAATTGTCATCTCTTTTCTTTATTGTTCACCAAGTATTTCTCAAAAATATGTTTGTATTCAGCTTCTATCATATCCCACAAGTGATGTAGTCAGCGGACTAACTTCATGTTATGAACATGATCCTCTGCATGCCAATAAATAATAAGATATTCAGAGTGATGGGTGGAATGCCTCATCGCTGAATCGTAAATGTTTGGGGAACACGCATGTGTGAGGAATATGAATAAATGTTATCAATTCATATTAATAAATATACGCTGATCACGAATATCCCAATAAGAAACGATAACATATACCTAATAATTAATTTATTATTTTCATTTTAAAAATCCATATTTTCTGTCAAAATTTTAAATGCCATATCATTGAATTAGCCCGTTGTGACGTCGTTAGGCAGTATGTTGTACTTGAATGCATTTGACTCGTTGTACTGTCTGTAGCGTCTGATGACGTCACACACCGGAGTGCGGTGAAGTACGAAAAATTATTTTTCAAATGGTGTTAAAAGCTTAAAAATGCATATTTAAAAATATAAAAGCACCATAATTTTTCTAATTTTCTGTATTATTTTTTGAGCTGAAAAAAGTTTTTTTGTGAAAGTTTCCCATTGTCTTGTGCGTGATGTTTCACGTAAGTATATTTTTTCCAGTAGATACCTACTCGCTTTTTACAGGACACTCAAAGACCAACCAATTACAAAATATGCATGTTATTTTATAAATAAATTAATTAGATGCCCGATAACGTCGGATATAATATCTTACTCCTTATATTGGCAAAGTGCGTGGGAGTCGAAACATATTAATAATATTATTATAACAAAAAATCATTGGCTCCCAGGACCCGCTCGTAAATAACATCTTAAACAATATTATCACCACTTTGTGCTACAAGATGACAAAAAAATGTCACATTAAATACGCTATTCAGACAAAGGGATATAAACTAATACCTAATAATTGTTGAGTAATATTCTCAATATATTTATTTGTTTATTCTTTTTGCACATCATCATTATATAATTGTGTTAACAAAATAATACAAAATTTAAAATACTAGGACGATAAATGGAGTGGCGAGATTATCACATGTACATCTTCTTCCCCCTTGTCCTATCCCGATTATCACCATCAAGTGATTTCTTCCATCTAACCACGACACATTGAGTTATACCTAATTAAAACAAATATAAGTACTTAGATATATATAATACTATCAATACCTACATAATAAAAGAAATTAGGTAACAAAATTTTAAATAATATTTGACACACACTCAACACCCATATTCACCCACGCAGGTGTGAAAAATTCAGTAAAATGCAATAACCATACAAAATTGCACAAAATTAATTGCTGAGGATACCTAGACAAATTGCATTTGGCGATCGACTACAAACGAAATTTATGTACCATATGTACCATTACATTATTTATGTACATTGTACATTGTTGAAAAGTTCATTTGTAGTCGATCGCCAAATGCAATTTGTCTAGGTACCCAGGTATCTTTTTTTAATTACTATTATTCTACGTTTAACACAATATTTTGTGTACATTAGATACAATATGATTGTATGTTTCATTGAATCGCCAATACAGGTCGATATGTAGATATCACATTCCACACGGATATACATACAAAATAATGTATTGGCCAAGTCTCCTGCAGTCCTATGTATTTCCCTGATAAATTTCCGATTTATAACTTACCTTCTGAATAGCTCCTTACGCTTCTTGTGTCTGTATTTTATTGTTATCTTTATTGGATGCCTTCAAAGCGAAACATTTCTAGGAACATGTGTTGAAATTATCTACATTATATTATTATATTTATGATGCGTTGTGTGGCAAAACACCCACTAGTAGTTTTGGGGATCAATTTTGATATAATATTATCATGGATGACGTGACAAATGATTCAAAAATATTAAGTACATAATGCGTAAGTTTTTATTAAATTTATATTTTTAGTTTTTTTTTATTGTATCTATACAAGTAAATTTGAAAGTCCCGTAACAATAAGGGGTCCATGGTTCGATACCAGGTACCGGCAAACTTCACGACACAAGCTTTTAGTAGCTTACTGTGAAAGGTGTATAAAGTTGTATTTGGGTTTATAACAAACAAAACCCAGATACATCTTTTTTTTTTAAAAAATATGTTTAATTTTTTTAGATTTGGTAATAATAATAAAAGACTTATTTTGTTCATAAGAAAATTTTGCGTTTTATGTTTATCCAGAAAACCTACTCGAGAAACGCCAATTACAAATTTAACATATTGAATTTGGATGAAAAATATTTTAATTTGGGTTTGTAACGAACCCTAAAAAGTCTGACATGTGGACTTCGTATCCACAAGTCAAATGTTACAAAGCTTAAATAAAAATAATTCTTCAGGTCTTCATGGTGCTTATTATGTTGTCTGATTATCGGGATTCACGTGTCGAGCTTTCGGCAAATGTGCTGTTGTCATCTTCATCTTCTCCTGAAAATGTTGGTAATTCTGTTGTTCACGATTCTCTGCATAATGAGACGATCAGGATTAATAAATTAGTACATAGTTAAAAATTCTTGACAACAATACTTGATCGTAAACAAATCAACGCAATGTTTTATACACATTTTGTTCAATAATAGTATCAACCAGAGCAATATTTTACAATGAATAGAGTAGCCGAGGCGCCGTAACATAAACACAACATGCAGGTGCATAATATAGAATAATATGCAACATAATGGTTGTTCTAAAGATTACGCTTACAAATTGTTCTTTATTTAAAATGTGGGTGGAGATTTTGAGTAGATGGACTATTGTCCATTCTATTGAAGATATTAATATTGTGTCATGCATGCAATCATTTCTTACAAAAATAGGAACATTCTCGTAGCTTTTTTATTGTTGATGTACGAATGAAACAGTTGAAGAGATGTAATTCATTGATATTCTTAGAATTTAAAATGATGACGTGATAAGGGAAGAATGTGAAATAAAATATAATACTTCTATACAACCCCTTATAACACTTGTGGGGTAGGTAGAGAGTAAAGAATCATTGTAAACTTTATAATATTCACATTCTTTTTTCGCACTCATTACTCTTTAAGATGGCCCCAGTATTAAGATCGGAAGCTCGATAAAATACAGACATTGGATAAAGTTCAATTTATCGACCGATGGTTCTTGGTGGAAGTTCATGCCGATAATTTATTAATAAATAGTTATTGCACTGTTGACTTTATCAATTTTGCGAGCCGACTTTCAAGAGCTTCCGCCCTCATCGTCAGGCAAAAGTAAAGTTTTTAAAAAGACATTTTCTAAAGTAAGACTTTACTTTTGCCTGACGATGAGGGCGGAAGCTCTTGAAAGACGGCTCGCAAAATAGATAAAGTCAACAGTGGAAAACTATATTTCGTGTTTTATTAATAAATTATAGAGACATTGGAAATCCACGCAGAACAGTATGTTTAAAACAAAAAGTTTTAATCTAGTTATAGGTAATTAAATATGATACAATGTTTAGAATATTTACTAATTTTTTTATTGTTTAACCGGATTTGGATGCAGATGACAAAACCAATCAGAAACCTCAATTGGATCTATTTGAGATCTGAAAAATGTGATCCCAAAAAGATGGTTGCTTCTAAGGTTTGTATAAAGCATCTCTCGATTGGTGGACCTTAAATCGTGACAGTGAGAATGGTGGAATTGGTGAACGTTGTCCATGAACACTGAAAGTGATCACTTAAGCCAGCCTAGAGCCAATTCGTAAGCGTTGGGACACCTTTCTCACTTCTTCCGATTAGATTTTACACAATGTTGCATTGTGTAGACATGGTTCTCCAATTGAGGTTTCTGATGATACAATGTTTTGCTTTTGATGTTCACCATCTCAGCTCTCACAGCTTCTTATTATGCTTTTTGAAGGCAAAACACCTGAAATCGAGCAAATTATGGTACCTACTCATGCTTACGGTTTGTTTTACTTTGTAAGCTGTTTAGAATGTATACAAGTTATTTTTTTTCACAGTTATGTATTATCAATAGATAATTGATCGCAATAACAACAATAATATCTCAAAAGTGTCGTGTGTTTTTACAGAAAGTTAGATAGGTAGAACTACATAACATACATTTATTTTATGTATAGTAATGAAACAGATGTTATTGAATACGTATTAATTATGTATTTAGTGTTAGTATGTACTATGTAACCTATTTACCTACTGAATATTATATATATTATTATTATGTACCTACTGAACTGAAGTTTAGTAACACGTTATTTTAATATTTATTGGGACTAGGATGTTGTTTTGTACAAACCGGAAGATGATAGAAGCCGGTACGTCAACATCTAGTTATATACTATTTTAATTAATATTTGAGTATGTATGTTCATACATATGTATGTTTATAATAATATGTTCTCGTTGGAAACATGTAAGTATTGGACAAGAAAGGATATTAATGGGTTCTATGAAAACTTGTATCCTTTGGACATATTTTTGTATAAGTGTTAGGTAATGCGAAGGCTTACGAGAATTAATAAAATAATAATGGTGGAAATAATGAGAATTTAATTTATTTGTTTTATTATTACTTGGACCAAAAATAATGTTTAAAAAGTTATTTAAAAGAAATTGGTATACACAAACCTGCCTTTTGTCTCTTAAATTTCTTAGCTGTGTGTTTTGTGCCAATACAGATTAACCTGTTCATTGTGTTTCGTAAAAATCACAGCTTGTTATCGAAGAGATTCTGTAAAGACAAGTGTTCGTAAATTAAAGACATTGAACCTACAAACTAAAATCAGCGATGAGGTTTGTCACACATCAGAATGTCAATTTTTATTGTTGGTACGGAGAAGACAGCTTGCATGTTTGTTACATGCAACTGGTCTGCTGGCTAGCCAACTTGTGCCATATTCCGTGGCGGTGTAGTAATTAAAATATTATTATTTGTAAACAACATTATGCAGGAAGGCTTCATACGATATTCGGATTATTGTTCTGTTGATCTGATGTTTAGGTCCTTGATTGAAGCAAGCATGAAAGCTAGTACCTACATAATAAACATCTCGTGTTGTGTGTGTGACTGTGTGGTAGGTACCTACCTTGCATTGAATATTGTATGTATGAGTAGATGTTATTTTATTAAATGATGATAATGTATGTTGAACCGGTCGCATGGTCCAAATTATCCGGTCGGACCGGCATCGGCATCGTGCGGCCCGCAAAACAGTTTTAGTGTTTGTCCAACCATTCTGATAACATCAATATCAATACATTACTATGTAGGTACCTACTATGATTATTTACATAGATAATATAAACCAGCATTTTATTTTCATCTATTTTATCACTTCACCTATGTAGTAGATGATCTTAGGCTTTCACGACCAGCGTCAATAGGACGCTACCTTAATGCAGAACTATAATAAGTATTTTTGGGGTGATTTTTCGAAGGAGCAGTTTAAAGTTTTGTTTTTGTAGTAAAAATAAAGATATTCAAAATATGTATAGCAAATTTTGACATGCATTATTATATACGAACCTAATTACGCTCATTCATTAAATTATCTTGTATCTGTTATTATCATTTCTTATTTATTATTACTTAACTCAGTTTGACCAAAATTTTAAGTTAGGATAGTTCTACATTAAGGTAACGAATAGTAGAAAAGTCTTCTTTCGGGCTGAGTGGCCGTATTGTCGAGGGTATTTTGTAACCTAATGTTTCATCCACAATTGTAGCGGGTCTTCAGGGAATGATCGGATGGGATTATCATACTTCAACTACCCGGACTACCTCTCTTTAGTATTCACTGATTTTATTTAGGATTAGTTTTTAGGTAGTATTTAGGATTCCTTGAATATATCCTTGAGAACACATGATTAATACCTACATAAATACGTGCAGTAGTCTGCTGGCTACCCCGCTTGTAGGACATGATGTGATGGTGTATATACACCCTCCTTTACACGAGACTTGTCTCTATAAGGAGGTTGTTTAGATTTAAGTTTTATCAAATAGACTATGTGTTATCATGTCTGTATAATTGTTGTTAAATAAAATAAATAAAAAAATAAAATAAAATATACTATATAGATTGGTAAATAGGAATTTTCATAAGCGGGATAGCTAGTGAAGTAACTGCAATGAAGACTCAGGTCGTCCTCTCATCTCTCCTATTCATTGTATTCAATACGTGACCTTCCTGTAGGATCTGGTTGATATGATCTAACCATTTTATTCTCGGACGGGCACGTCTCAGAGCACCATTCCACTCGCAGAGATGTGCTTTTAATGAAGGAGGCTGGTTTTTGCCTGTGTTTCCGGGAGGAACGGGAAGGACAATTGAGTGAATGAGATGTATGTAATGAAAGCAAAAATGCACTGCTTGTCGTGATGATATGCAACATGTAATGTGTAAGGTTAATATGCATGTGAGACAGGTCGTCCGATGTTTTTGTATGTGAGTATAATATGAAGATGCCAGATAGATATTAATATGTGTTGTGTCGTCTGGTCCGGTGTGGCTTGTCTCGTATTAACTATTGAGGTCATAAATATAATTATTTCATGTTACCAATAATAATAATGTAACACAAACTTGTACATAAATACCCATCAAAGTACCAACCTATATCTATACTACATCATTCTCAACACATGTGAGTGCATACAATATTATTAACTGAATGAAGATGATTACGCATTGATTGGTTGCAAGTTGCAATCGAATAACAAAAACCGACAACCCTCAAAATATTCTACTTATTGTACTACTGCACCAGCACACCATATCCCACATGAAATCAACACGCAAGCTGTCCTCTCCATGTCAATAAAAAATTAAGACATTTAGGATGGATGGCAAATATCAACGCTGAATTCAATAAATTAAATGTCTTGTTTACTCGAAAACTCGCGGATAAGAGTGGGAGACCAATTTCTTTGCTGGGTGCTTTACGGATAAAACATAATTTAAAACAAACAAAATACGACCTTAGTATTTGTTTCATACAGTTTAGGTTACCTCATTTCTGGAAGATGTCGTGATGTTATAGATAGACAACAAATTTCCTTTACTAAGTATAGGTATTTCATATCAAAATACAGGTGAATACATACTAAACAACTAAACAGTTATTTTATACTGTGGACACATTTTCAATGGAGTGCCTATAGGTATATACCTAATATTATTATGTATGTACTATGTAGGTAATAAATTATAATAAGCAATGTAAGATAATATTTAAGTATTTATTTATTTATTTCCAATATATCCACCTGTGTGTGTAATAAATATATACAAAATATCATCAATTTACACCAATTAGATGTCTCATAAAACATTACTGTACTAAAAGTCACTTCTATAGGTAACTAATAACATAAATATTATATGCTAACCATGAATACCTACACATACATACACACATTTATATCTGCTGGAATCAAGTATTTTGATTTATGTGGTATCACATTTATGCACGTTGCCGATGTAGAAATAAAAAGAAAAAAATTACCCTCTTTAGGAACCCTCAATTTTTAATGTTTAAGTGAACTTATTCCGATAATTTTGATTTATAAAATTGGGAATTTTACTTACAAATTCCCTTATTTCCTAGTCACAAATTTTCTGTTATATTTGTTTGCTTTCCTGAGCTAGAGTGGGACATGGAAGGAATGTGGTCACAAGATTTCATTTTTGGTGGTTTTGGCAGACTGGCTCTTAGGCTGCCCATTCATAAATATGGTACCTCCCGTGTGGATAAATTTGCTAGTGTAGAAATTAGAATCGGTTGAATGGAAGTCCCCGGATTTCTTCACTATCCGGGTCCTTCATCCTTCCAAAGTAAATGTAAATATGCATTGCAACCATTCCAATTATTATCGATGATCCTAGACTAGTGAAGGACAGTGATAGGATTCTAACCAAACTATAACAAGAGACAGAAGATATTTGTAGGTGTATGTTAGTATAATTTAAATAGGTTTGTAACTTGTCAGTTTGCAGTTGGTACCTAATATAAGAACACATATTTTGTATATACCAACTATTGATATAACGATTCTCTTCGGTTTGTTTACAATCTCTTCAACTAGATGTACTATTATAATATGTTATAATTACAATAGATACCTATATACAAGACTGTATTACTTATATCAGTAGCGTATCTTCCATACAAGCCGAAAAGCTGGCTTTTGTCTTTTATAACTTGTTGTTACGGTTTTGTTTTAGTACACCTCTACTCACATAAAACAGGCAAGAGTTAAGTTTAACATCTCATCATGATTGCACATTTGGCAATTTTATGGGCTTATTTCTGTTATATTTCTGTCTCATTCATGGTGCTCAATTAGTTCCAAAGTTCGGCACACATAAATAGTGAAGGTACCTACGTATAGTATTATTTCGCGATTTTAATACAGAGAAATAATCCGGGCTTATGGTCATAATGAAATGCATCGGATCTCGTCCAAACACAGAAGCTGAGGAAAATTGAGCGGGGCCAATAAGGATTATTGAATGCAGTAATTTGGAGCCTATTTAACAGATTGTATTTTATTCATTTAATTATTTTTTTGTTTTGTTATTAAGTAAATTTATTATATCACGTTAAATATTCAAGTTTATTTCATTATTATACTTTATAACTTTTGACAATATCGTTTTTTTTTCATAACTTTATATTGAAGATGGGCCTACCTTGTTTAAAAACTGACACGCCACTGCCTTATATATGCATATCACAAACTATGTAGTTATAAGCAGAATATCATCTAAATGAATATGTATATCGAATGTATATACATACATAACCTGATGGTTAAACTGGGACAATCTGACTGGAATCAGCTGATTCATATGTGTGATAGATTTTATCTAATACATACCTACATACCTATATACTTACATTCACTACAAGTATAAATTATATTTCAAATTCGTATGGTGTATTAATACAGTACCAATAAATACATATTATATAGGTACTTTTTAAAAGGGCAGCACCCACCACATACTAACCACGTGCCGTACCCGGAGATATGTTTCTTCATAACGACACACGCATGAACAAGCAGGATTTCATGTCGCAATGAGTATTGATTTCTATTGTATTATTATTTATCTTTTTGACGACAATTTTTAATTGATACTATGTAATTTTAAAATGGACATGGATGTTGATCCTAAATAGTTAAAGTGATATTATCACAGTACGGCGCTATACAAATTGTCATAATATTATATTAACGAAGCAAGAAAATATGATGCCTCTAGATTTAGCGATGATACACCAAAAAAATAGTGGCAAATGTGAAGGGAAGTAATGAGAATATTATGCCTTCTTCTCTACACAGTATCGTTAAATACAAGGGGATATTACGCTTGCAAAGAAAGTACAAAAGTTATTGAGGGCGAAAATGTTTTCCCTTATGGCCACTAATTCCACTTGTCTTACTCATGACATTGGTACTACAGAATTTATCTTTGTCCTATAAAGAGCAGGTGTTAAACCTGTATGTAACATTTGTGATTCAGCGATGAGGTTTGTCACCTGTAAAAGACAGAAATTCGTAAAATATGTCGCATGAGACATTTAACATAATATTCTTTAATTTAGCGATGATTCTCTGACTACCCCGCACTTGTGGGCAATTCTGTGATGGTGAGAATGAATGAATTCTGCCTTCGTTCTGAAACCATCTCAATATAATATTGAGGAACTGGAATATATACATAATATATAATTATAGATGTACATGTATTTATTTATTTATTCATTCTTTACTGTAGGTACATTGATAAAAAGCAATTACATAAAAGGTATACAATCAAATCAAATACAATCAATATACAGAGGGCGAGTTTATCGCAAAGGCGCGATCTCTTCCAACTAACCCAAAATGTACATAGATACATGATGCATAGGTAATGTTACGGTATTTGGTTGGTTGGTTGAATGGTTAATACGAATATAATACAAAATTACTAGAGACCTGAATATTTCGCATTTGCGATAAACTCGATAATATTCGCGAATTTCGCACTTTTTTCACGAATAACGTGAATTTTCACATTTTAGAAAAAATACCGAAATTTGACACTCTACGACATTTTCGCGAAAAATAACAAGCAATTTTTTTGAACAAAATTATTGTATTAGGTATAGGTACGTATCTATTGTATTTTTCTTTAAAAAATAAAACTTTTTTAAATTAAACCCAATAATCAGGGATTTAGGATGGCATTATTCCATTTGATTGTAATTTTTCAAACAATTTTGAATATTCGTTATGTAAATAATTTAAGCATATTATCATTTACAGTGCAAATAGAACTTATCATTTTATATCTTGTGTTGATTTCTTTGTTAAAAAAAACGCCAATTTCTAGAAAATAGCACCACTTTTCTAAAAAATAACTCCGATTTTCCAAAAAAATAATTCAGAAAAATTCAAGTCTCTAATAATTACTATTAAAATACCACATCTTTCTTTCATATGACAGCAGTTGCCTTATCAGTTCTCACCAATAAAAACTACACCAAGAACCTACCTACACAACTCAACATTATTATTTTTGATATATGTACCTACTTAATAATAATATGTAGGTATGATTATTCTTAGTACGTATGTATACCTATATATGGGCACATAGTGACTTTTTATAGGTACTGTAATAGTGTAGGTATGTACCTACCTGGCATTGCTCGGGGATTATTTCGCTCAATTCTCCTTTCAATCAAAATGGTTATATTTATAATGTTTTTTTTTATCACCAAAGTCAATTTTGTTTTTTTTGCGAAGGCGATTTTATTAATACAACGATTGTTATTATCTCCCCTGTAGGTATATTATAAATATTTTTTAAATATTAAATGAACACTGTTTTTGTTTCATAAATATAACGTATTACCTACGCGTACCACAAACAAAACAATGCTAATTTTGTATTTTAAAATTATTTAAAATTTTGTTTCACACTGAAACATATAGGTAATTCTATTTATTTATTATATTTTTTTTATTATAAAACAATAGTACATATAAATACAATAACCTCAACAACATTGAAAGAGCCCTTTACCTACACTTAACATAATCTCATTATTTTGAACATAGGTAAGTACTTTTTATACATTGGTGGTGAATACTTTGTAATATAAATTTTGAACATGGGCGAGTACTTCTTAGCCATTAGTGTACACACTTTGTAATATTAATCTTGAACATGGGTGAGTAGGTACTGTTTAGCCATTTTCTATTACATATTCTTTAAACATAACCCAACTCCAAAGGAGATTGCATTTTCAACGTAATTTTTATGTAGAACCTTTTCAATAAATTCTTAATCCTACATTATATTCATCTAGGTATCATCCGTGAACTTTCAACGTAAAATGAATATACAAGTCGTTCTCTCTGTGTCATAGTTTAGATATTCAGGAAGGGTTAGATGTAAATACTTGTTGATCTTTTATTTATTTGTACATATAAATACTTACGCTGGATATGTAATATACGCAAACACGCAATCGAATATTCAGAAATATTAATGTGATTGATTACATATAGTAAAACCATTTACTTATTGACTGAGTGTGTAGTAGTTATAGTAGTACTGTAGTAGGTAAGCAGGTACCTGCTATCTACACTTATGGTATAATAACCTGTCTCCCGTGCATGCATCGCATCGCTACACGCTCGTGTTGTGTATGAAAAGTATCGGATAGGTAGGTATAGTATAAGTAGGACAACCTTCCAATTATATGAAATTCACCAACACTCATCTACATATTACATATTATATATATCAACTAGTTATTGAATTTATATCTTTTATAGGTCTTATACATAATGACATATATCTACACACCACTGTTAATGTACATATTACATATGTAGGTATTTGTAGCTAGCATAAATTCCTCTTGTGCTATGTCCGTTGTTCAGAAGGTAGAGAAAAAGGTTCAAACTCCTTATTCAAAGTACGAGACTCGGTAAAGTTCAAAAGGTATTCTGACTACTGACAACTTCAAGTCAAGCTTTTTTCGATCGAGCATGTAAGAATTAGTGTTATAACTTGTATCGGATCTTACTTATTGGATGCGGATCTGGAGTAAATTTTATTTTGAGGATGCGAATGTTTATATATTAAATTTTCTAGATAAAATATTTAGTTATTTTTTTAGATACATGTCAATAAATTTCCCATTTTTCGGCCAAAATAGTTCGATCTCATTCATATTAATACCAATATGCAATCATGACATTTTCCACAAATGGAGTTTTCACCAACTGCTAGTAATGAAATGGCAGATAATGTGATAACTTCAACATATCCTCTTAAATTTTTAGGGACCAGGAGCTTAAAAATCATAGTTTCGGATGCGGATATCCTTTACAACCCTAGTATGTATATAATATCATTCACGGAGGGTGGCAAACCTCATCGATGAATTTAAGATATAAAAAAAACTTACGAAAGAGAGAGCAAAAATGAATCCAGACATAAATTCGAAATAGTACTAATTTCTAATCAAGGTATGCCTTATCAGATTGACTAACAGTTACTCCGTAGGAAATATTTAGACACTATAATTATTATAATCACTGTTATCCTTCAATGAATTAGGTTAAGTCATATCACAATTTTATGATAATACAGTATTATGTATGATCTGTTTGTTTTATAAATCATGATTGTTAAATATATACGAGATTACTATTCATTTAGGTAAGTAGGTAGTAGGTACTCACCTTGATAATATTTGTTTAAATCTTAATGCATACCTACATAATACTAATATATACGCAATCACTTACGATTCTACTTAATAAATGTCCTTTTACATACAGAAGTACCTCCACGATATTATTATTGTGTACTTTGATTACATTATATACACACAGTGATTTAGTCATATTATCATAATGAATGACAAATAAACCAGCTAATAATAATGTCGATAGATAAATATGGTAAAATAAATATTAAATAAGTAGGTACTTATTCCTACTAGACTTGATTGATTCAAATGAATATTTGTTTTCAAACAATACGTAATTATCTGAATCTTTGTGAATCTTTATCAGTCATTTAATAAGCTATTTTTCATTTCAAGGTGATTAGATACGTTTTTGCAAATTCACTTTCAGAATATTGTCAATTATCTATAAGTAACATTATTTTTCACTTTTTTTGATTTGAATTTAATATTTATAGCTTTCTGTGGCTTTAACACAAGGATTTAAAATTATAATTGACAAGCATTATTTTGTAATAATATTTGCTTGCACAATAAGGACAGCTTGCATGTTTATTACATGCAGCAGTTGGTCTACGGGCTACTAAATATGCCGTGATGCAATACTAGAAGTAATAATAGTGTATATGGTAGATTATTAGAATTAGATATATATAAAATAATGAAGAACCTGATGGTGAAAAACTGTAAGATAGAATCTCGGACCGTCAATCGAGAAATCCCGGATTCAAATCCTCCTGTTGCCAATCTACTTCACCTGAATATTATACGACACATGAATATTGCTTACTGTAGGGGTTTTTAAGTCTATTTTAAGCCCGAATTCATCGTAAAAAGAGTATAAAAGGTATTGGGCAAGTAGATACCTATCTAGGATTATGATTTCACATAACGGAAGAATAACATTTTTTTATAGATCTTTGTGTTTGTTTCATGATTAAATATATAGATATGTACCTATTCATAAATTGAGAAACATAAGTCGTTAGAGAATAAAAAATAATAATATGGCAATGCTTAAAGACAAATAATCATCATTTACTTTGGTTTTGAAATAACGATAGTAAAATTAACAAAGGGATACAATTAAAAATAGTTGTATGATAAAACACCATAAACCTTTGATAATAAAAAGGTGTGAACGTTTTGTTAATGAATATAAAATAGGGATAGGTGTGTAATTAAGTATTTAAATAATGTGATATCTAATAGAATAGACATTAAAGTAGTGATATGATAACAAAGCAGTAAACATTTATTGATCTATGTATTGATTGTGTTTGATTAAAGGGAACCTTCGAGAGATAAAATATAAAAATAACATAAAATGTGTGAAATACTTTTAATGGATTCTAGAGAAACAATTAGGCCTGTGGTGTGAATCACAATAAAATGAAATGCCTACGAGTTGTAAACAGATAGATGATAATAAATAACAAAATAGGTATGATATGGAAAATCACACATTTTTATAATAGAATATTGATGGAAGGTATAGTTAATTGATGAGACATGATCTATTAAAGACATTAAAAAAAGAACACAACCATATTATTAAGAACTAAATACTATATACTCGTATATAGTGAGTTACAAACCATTGGATTGGTCTGCAACGAGTTTGGATTTTCTTCTCCATTCCTCCCTATTTTCAGCTAGTTTCTTTAGTTCTACGTATGAGTCACAGTTCATGTCCTTCTTCAGCTAATCCATACTAAATACTTTTAAATTTACTAATAATCTTTGAGAATAAGTGTCTAGGTGAATATAGATAATTAGATGTGAAGCGGTATGAGAATATCGTACTTCGTAAATGATTCTGTTCGACAATATTATGCTCAGCAATGATCTGTAATAGTCTCTGGAATACAGGAGCTGGAAAGGCGATGGTTCTGAGTTTCTGACTGGGTCTTATTTTGAGAATGTCCAAGTTCAATGATTGTTACCAAAAAGAGTATTGTTTTTTCACCTACAAGTTAACCTGTCTATGTTTTTTAATAAATTAAATATCCTATCTATGTTTTTCCAGCGAATGAAGTTTGTCTTTTATTGCTAAGAATTTACATCGAATATTATTATTTGCAAATGTGTATGTATGTTAATCAGTGTTTGTGTTCTGTTCACAGCTTCATCCTCTGTAAACAAATAACATTAGTTAGTTAAACACTTGTATACTTGATGATATGTGTAAATATTCTTATTCCAAACAAGTGCTTCACAGAACAGATGAGTACCTACATAATATGTTCAAGTACATTGTACACTGTGATCAGACTGGACTCGGTTAATCAAAAAGTTTGCTAACAATTTAAAAACAAAAGAGTTAACTTCGTTACATATTCGTTAATTTGTTACTTTTTTTAAAATTGTTACTCAAGAGAAGGGAGAGGTAAAAGGTTTGGTCTTATAAAAATCGCAGAATGACCTATTTTTTATTCGATTATTGTATAAATTAACCATTTTATATTCACTTAAGGAAGCATAGAGCCAATTCGAAAGCGTTGGGACGCCTTTCTCACTTCTTCCGATTAGATTTTGCACAATGTTACATTGTGAAAACAAGTCGTTCTCTGTGTGGCAATAAAAGTAAAGAATTGAATAATACTTTAAATGCTTTCCACGGGATGTTTTGTGAATACCTGCCTTTTACAGAATTCTTAAAAACTTGAAAAATAATGGATGAATTTAAGGAGAATTTTTATAAACTGCGTTAATTAGCGATTAACAAGTTAAATGTCCAGCTCTGATTGTAATTAATGTATTGACTTATATTATGAGTTGATTTTGTAGTTTTGTAGTGTAGTTTGGTAGTTAGTTACTCATTCATTTGGTTTTACGTATTTTAATATATAAGTGATTACAGAAAATAATAGCCAATATTTGACAAGAATTAGCACTTACCTACAACATCCTGTTTCGAAATAATAATGTTTTGATTATAATTTACCTATTATTTATTTTTTATTTATCTTGAGATTCATTAATTAACTCTTAAAATGTTTACGAGCTGAGTGCATTAAAATATGGCTAAGGCTATTTACTCACCATCAAATTAATGTCAGATACGAGACGGATATCGAAATCTTTTAAATTTGCTAATACTTGTTAATACAAGAAGGGTAATCCCTTCTGTATGGGTGATTTTATAAAACTTTAACCTCGTGAAGAAGTCGTGAAAGTAATTGTTTATTGAATATAATTTATCATACAATTTATTAGCTCATATAGTGGGATGACGTGTGCCCTCTGCTGGTGCGCTACACGAACTAACTTGACAGTTTCAATTTCATACAAATTTGTATGCGAGCGTTTTTGTCATTTAGTAGATTGAGTTATTTAATTACAATAAAGCTTAAAATAACTAGTTTTTTTTGCATAATTGTAATCACTGTAGTGTTATGCATGATTGCTTATTTTTATTGTTCCTAAAAACGATATATAAAATATATAAGGTACCTATGTGCGTACGCCACAGCTTTGAGAGAAATATTTTTTTTTACAAATATTATAATGTCTATTTAACTAGTTTTATTATTTATTATTGGATAATTTATATTGCGCCGTTTTCATGATTCAAATCATCTCAAGGGCGCTATGCCAGCACTCCGACAACCACAAATAGAGTAGCCAGCGAACTAATTGTATATAATGACTAGGGTTGCCACCCGTACTTTATTATAAAGTATTGTACGTTATTTCAGGTAAGCGTACTTTATACTTTATGAGAAAAATAAAGTACGCGAAAATACTTTATTTCGCATGATTTGATTTCTTTGGGATTTTGAAAAGTTTAGTCGTAAGTATTTTTTCGAAATTTATCAATTGGTGCTGAATCGCCGAAATATGTTTAATTTTTTTTACTTATTTACTTAAATTTAAATATAGACTGTAAAGATGCTGTGCAATTGTTTGGTAGAGATATATTTATTTGATACAAACTGCAAAAAGCAGTAAAAACATGTTTTTTAAACATGAAAATAAAGAAAAATAAATTGTACTTTATTTTGATACTACGTACTTTTTTTTTCTTGTCTATAATGACCAATGTACTTTATCTGCAGAAAAAAAAGGTGGCAACCCTAATAATGACCATACATAGGATGTCATAAAAAGTGATTTTTCAAATGACCGCTATTATAGAAATTCTCACCTTTTACTATTATTTTTAAATCCTTCTTCAATAAAAGGAAGTGTTATGTAAAACTTCCGCACATCTTCACGAAAAAAAAAATTTTTTTGACATCCTTTTTGTATGGGAAAATCACCACATAATTTGACAGTTAGCGCAAACGTAAGATGACGTCACCCTTTACAAGCGTATTCCTATGATTATAAACAGTTACTAGATATAAAAAAATACTTAAGTGCTTATTTGTTTTTTATTATCAATTAATTAATGTAGGACTATGTGAATGTGAACAAATAAATCATTAACTTATCGGATACGAGTTGGCGACATTAGTTTCAACCAATACAAAACGGCACTACACTTTACTTTAACGATAAATCCTCCATCTGAAATGCACTCAGCTGCAAATGATATTAAATTTATCAATATTGCGAATTAAATTTGCCGCAATGTTTTGGAATATAAAGATATTAATAATAAACCATTTAAAATGCCTTCTCTTTATAACGGAAATGCAGTTTCCTTTGCAATAAATAATGTCAGTAAAATCTCGTTGGCTTGTAATTAATCTTTAGCCTTTAAAATATACAGTTTTTGAAATCAATATTATTTTATGCATATATAAGTAGGTACATTTCATACATCTTCCTCTACTTAAATAATTATTTGTTGCCTATGTTAAGAAAATGGTTTTATTAAATTTAAAGTAGGTGCGTTAATTGTGAAAATTCATTTTAATATAAATTTTAAAATGTTAAACTAAACACTGTTTAATTTTCACGTATGATTATTTAGTCAATTAATATAGACTAAATTCTAATTGCCGAGCGCTTTCGCCTTGCGGCATCTTCAGGGCAAGAGTTACTTAAAACTAAAGAATAGAACAAACTATTATATATTATAACCTACATTATTATAGTCTAAGGGTTGGATGGAACAAAAGGAATTTAACATTTTAAAACTCATATTAAAATGGTGACGTTTGGAAGACCCCTAACTTTTGCGCTATTCGGGCGATCGGCGGATCTCCTTGAATTTCAATAATTTTCCTTTTATCCAAACTGGGTCATTTTTTCATTGCACCTTCATAGTTAATTCCTATCGTCCTATCCACACCCATTGCTGCAGCTTCCAGAACTTCTGAAGAATCGATAGTTATATTGAAAATAATATCATTAAATAAATTTCCTCTTTTTTTATGCGGTGGCTGAATTGCCATGAACACTTGTCGGCATGATGCAGCCGGATTAGTCTACATACTGTATTAGTCTTATTATGTGTTCAATTACTCACTATGCTTATATTTACTTTTAATAAATTCTTTAATCTTCTTTAATCTTTACTGTAATAAATCGTGATCATACAGAGAACTTAACAATAGTCTAATTTCGGGATAATGTCATCTAATCAGATATATTTTCAATACATTATTTTTCTATTCATTTACAAAAATTATCATAAAAAAGTTGACGTCCTTCTTCCCCATTCTAAGTAAAGCTGATATATGGGGCAGAGATTCACGAAGATATAGAATAAAATAGTAATAAAAACATATTCTTAATTATATTTAGGTACTTATATCTAAACATTATAAAAGACAAATTATGAAATGATACCCCATGTATTATTATTAATATTCGTTCTATTTATTACTTTACGTGTATTTTAGTGTCATTACGGTACAATATAGACTACCAATACAATATAAATAATGAAATACAATACAGATATTTTAGTACTGTCATCACTTTATGAAAAATAGGTATATCTATGTAGCTATTTGTTTAGTATCGTTATAGATTATGATTATTTATAAACAATAGGTTAGTATTGCGTATTAAATTATAGTCTGATACTTATTAAATATAATATGCCAATGATCTTGTTTACGTTTTAGTCAGTAGTAGGTAGTAGTAATAGTAGTATTTTAATATATGCTAATTTGGTATAGGTATTATTGTAATCATTTTGCTTATTTTACCTACATCACAGATACTATAATACATATTATATATAGATATTAGATAGGTTTCAGTTAACGGTTCACATACGGTAATTGTATGGCGGGATCTGTGTATAAATAGATTATGATGTGTCCTAGCTAAAAATATAGAATAACTATTCAAGTATTCAAAATAATGTACAACCACTAACGCTGTTTATTTTTCACACTGATAATTATAAACTTCGAACTCTTTCCAATAAATATTGATTTCTTATTGTTGTTATAAAATAAAAAAAAGATTGCGGTGAGTGAGCATGTTGTAAAAATGGCTATTTAACAACCACCAAAGAAAACACTAGTATACTTTACCATCATGGCATATGCCACAAGTGAGATAGCCAGCAGACCAGCTGCATGCAATAAACATGCAAGCTGTCCTCTCTGTGCCAACAAAAAAAATAGATATTCAGGAGGTGGGTGGCAAACCTCATCGCTAAATTTAAGATGTAAAATGTCTTTATTTTTTAGAAACAGTCGAAAACTAGAAACTGTGGGAGACCAATGTTTTGCCAAGTAGATACTCCAGGAATACGGACTAAAGAAAATTGTTCATTCACCTCATATATCTTGGATAGAATAGAGAAAAGGCTACATTTGTATGTTTTGGATATTGATAAGTGGAAACTGTATTTATTCCAGGATCGAATGCAGTGACAACACATGTCTGAGAAGACTTTTTATTTAATTTATTTCTTTTTAAACTAAATTCTTTACCTCCTTCCATTAAGAGCGGGCCACCTCTTTCCACGGCATTCGTAATTCTTTCATGTCCTTTTTTTATTTATTCGGAAGTTCATTGCTCTTTATGGCCAAGTATCATTGGACATTCTTAAAAGTTGACCCAACCAGGACTATTGTCTCTCTCGCATCACAAATCTTCATAATATGCGTGTTTTAAATAACAATATAAAAATAATGTAATCAAAGCTTTTTGCAATTGAAAAATATGTCAAAGTTTGTTATTCTCCTAGACATATTATTCGCTATAATATTAAGATAAAAATATTGTGACGTATCTCATTCATTTAATTTTAAAACTCTGTGCAAAATTAATTGTATGTGTCACATTGAACAGTTAGAGATATCAATATACTTATACTTAATTCTATTATTCCAGCACACAAAATCATATTATACTTATGTAAATATTATTCGATTAAAATCTATTAGACATCGGTTTATATTTTTCACATACGGTAGACATATAACATTATTATAGCAGGTTTCTAAAATTCCTACTGAGATAATTTTATAAATATTAATGTAATATTATCATATCTATGACAATAACAAATCATATTGTTTTGTATGTGGACATTATTATTGTGCGAATATATTCGCATTCTTTCTGATTGAATATTTGCAATATTATTAGTAAATACTTTCATATTTATTCATTTATTAGTTTATAAGTAATATATTAGAAGATTTATTCGTCGATATAAATTCCATATAGGTATCAAATTATTGTTCTATTGAAATCTTTGAATTACAGTTGGACAGCCTGATTATTCAATAAACTTCTGCAATTTCTAACTATTTTTTTTCTATTTAAAATTAATACAGAAAGAACCTTTTACGTTTAGGTACAATAATTTAATCCCGTGGAGCACCCGGTAAAAAATTGGTCTCCCACTCTTCTCTGTGAGTTTTCGAGTATCCTGTAAAAGGCAGGTGTTCGAAAAAAATAAAATATTTTACAGCTTAAATTTAGCGTTGAGGTTTACCACCCATTCTGAATATATTGATGTTATATTGGCACGGAGAGGACAGCTTGCATGTTTATATGCAGTTGGTCTGCTGGCTATCCCACTTCTGGGATATGCCGAGATGGTATAGTAGTAGTAGTACATAGTACAATACTTTAACACTATGCCTTAAAAAATAAACAACATTTATTGTTTACATCGCGATTAAAGATAATATACAAAATCACTTCCTTGACCCATTTCCCACCGTCTATCTGCTCAATGTAGACGGCAAATTATTCTATCAATAGATTATTATTGAATAGCAAAAAAAACCGCAACATTAAACTCACCGCACACAGCATTAACTTATTATTATTGAATGCTATCATTATCTGATATCTCTACATACGTAGATATGTAGATATGTAATGGATAGGTACAGATATTATATGATGTTAGTATGTAAGTCTATCTCTATCTATCTATACCATCACGGCATATCCCACAAGTGGGGTAGCCAGCAGACCAGCTGCATATAAAATATGCAAGCTGTCTTCTCCGTGCCAATATAAAATCAAGACATTCAGGATGGGTGGCAAACCTCATCGCTGAATTTAAGATGTAAAATGTCTTATTTTTTCGAACACCTGCCTTTTACAGGACACTCGAAAACTTATGGAGAAGAGTGGGAGACCAATTCTTTACCGGGTTCTCCACGGGATTTATGACAAGTGTCAAATTGAATTCAGAGATGAATTAGTATACCTTCTACCCATTCTGAATGTCTTATTTTTAATAGTGCAGAGAGAATGAACTTTATGTTCAGTAGATACAGTTGGTCTACTGGTTACCCCACAGACTTCGTGAAAGTATAGATAGTTATATTACTCTTAAACAACTTTTGACACTATCGTAGTTGGATCATTGTGTCTGAGTACTTATTCTAGAGAATCCCATTGTTTCTATTTTCAGGAATTCTGGTCTTTCTAAACCAAGTTCATCAACATACGAATATTGGAAACCTGCTCTTGCCATCTTGTTCCGAGATCTTTAGACTCTATTCAAACTTCAAACGCCTTCTATTATAGCTTAAAAATAAAATAATTCCTCAGCAACAGGTCACCGTATTCCACGACACGTCGACAATATGTCTGTACGTGGAAATTTATTTTCATTAGCCATTGTATAATTTCACACAAGGCCAAGACAATCTTTCAATCAGTCAGGGCAGGTCACACATCACATAACATATTCTATACACAGGTCATTGAGGCAACTCAACTTTGACCCTAGCACACAATATAAATAATTTATTATTATTACTAGGCACCACATTATAATATTCGCCATCATACACAAGCATCAGAGTATCTGAAACGGTTTCATAAGAAGATTTGAGATCATTAATTATTATTAATATAATTTTATGATTTTATTAGACACATTCTTTACAAATTTATTCATTCATTGCCTGTCCAGTTTTTTCTTTATATTAAAAGCTTCTTCTATGAAATATGTCACTCTGTCTGATAGAAGGTTAGGTTAGGTTTACATAGTAACAATTCCGATCTTTTTATGGTGTACTAATTTTCGGTATTTTTATGATGTATTTACTACAAGCGGTGAGACTAGACCTTATTAGTTACGCTTTCGCAATGAAATTTTGTATTTTATATTTATTATTTCTACAATTTATTTTAGGAATTTCAGGAAGCACTCAACTTTTCCAAATTTCAACCCTCATTTCCCCTTGTCATCAAATTTTCAACTTGGTATATACAAATTTTCAGCTTTTGCCCGACGATGAGAGCGGAAGCTCTTTAAAGCCGGCTCGCAAAAATAAATAAAGTCTATAGTGGAATAACTACCTATATATCGTGTTTCATTTTAAAAATTATTGATCTATACAATGCCTATGCATTTAAAAAATTATTTCATTGTTTTTGTAAAACAATTTCTTTGCTTGGCATGTGCTTCTTTTTTACATATAGGAAATATATGGGAATCAAGCCGTTGCAATTAGAAGATATATTTTTCAAAAATTGATAAATATCACAATAATAATATTGATGTATACACCAATGTGTGATACATTCTTGGGGTCATGTCAAATAATACAACCATAATATTCATGTAAATGTTGAATACGACTATTCTCAGCTACCGCGGGATTGGCATGAACGTATTTTTGACTATAGTCACGTAACGCATCGTAGAGTTTAAGATAAATACAAGATTAAGATCGTATTTAGATCGTGTCATGAGTAACCCTACAGTGTTTTTACAATAATTACACTGCTATAATATAGAGTGTACCTAGGTAAAGCCAGATTTAAACTAAAGCATACACCATTTATGTTTGTCAGTTCGCAATTGTAGCAATCAGTTGTTGATCTAACTATCTTTGCCACCATGACATCTTCAATAAGTGCAGTGGCTTGTAAGCTAACTGTATGTAATGTAAAACAAATTATTCTACCCGTGACATAAAAGTAAAAGACAGTCGAAATGAGTAACATTATTATTATTATTACTGACAATAAGACGATTCTTACAAGGATCATTACAGCTGAAGGCCATTGCGATCCCAGAAGAAAACAAACATAACTCATCGCTGCTGAATTAAAGATATTAAATGTATTATTTTTGATAAGTTCTACGAACACCCGCCTTTTACAAGCAGTTTATTTTAGATGTTAACATATATTTCGTTTCTTTTACCAATTTCATATTAAACCTCACTTACCTAATTTATCACGTTTACGAATAAAGTGACATCTGTCAGAGGTCAAACATATTAGATATAAAACAAGAAATCATATTTTAAGTACAATTTTCACTTTTCTCAGAATCGAGTGTAAGTGTACTCGTTAGTCTTAATAATAATAGGAGTGAGTAGGTATATTAAATGATTTCCTTGATATGTCATGCTGCCGGAGCAGACAGTTCACCCACTTACACAAGTCTAATGATTATATTCCTTCAATTGTAAAATAAGTACTTAACGAAAGTGGGAGTATCAAAGTGAAATAATACCTACCTAGTGTAATGACAGGGAATATTTTAATAATATCTACATATGTATGTATGTATTGTTTTAATAACTCAATCCTCATATACCTAATTCATTCTGTCTGTCTGGAGTTTGATTACAAGTTATGTCTGCAATTGTAATCAACATTACTTAAACGATATTAATTTCTCGGTATTTCAATGCTGAGTAGGTATAGGTATATCTCCAAGATTGTTCATAAACTTACAAATTAATGGTTCTTACCCACGTAGGTATTATGTACAAACATTTTTGTCGCATGGAATTAAAAAGTATATTTGTTTTATTTTTTATTATTACTTAGGTTAGTTTGACGATATCGCGCCTCTGCGATAAACTAGCCCTCTGTATATTGATTGTATGCTTGTAGTTCTATGTAAAATTGTTTTTAATCAATTTCCAGTAAATAATGATTATAATTTTGGATATATGCGTTAACGATCACAAAGAGACAAACTCCTTGAACTGTTCTAACTCTCATAAATTGACTTAATCTTGACTATTGAATAACTTCTAGCCGCAAGTAGCATAATATCTAATTAATACGTAAGAACAATAAATAAACTTATAACTCAGAACGTTGCTCTCAAATTTCAATGGTTACGAGGGGACGACTTGCTTGTTTATTACAAGCAGTTGTTCCGCTGGCTACCCCACTGGTGGGAGATGCCGTGATGGAATTTATGGAATTATACTGAAACGTACTTCATGATGAGTCAACGCTAACGTTTAGCACGTCTTAATTGTGGAGAGGAGTGTATTTTATTGAAATTAATTAATGCAAAATTAATGATTGTTTTTATTTCGTGAGAATTTAAGAAGGCGTATATAATGTTCATGGTGTATTAAGTAAATTAGACAATTCTCAGTAGATAATTAATTGACATGGTTTGTAGATGCGAATAAAGTTAACATAAATTAGTTGCGTAATGCCATGCGACTTCCTTGAAATATGGAGGTGGCTTAAATACAAGTGTCATTATACTTTATAAAGGTACTAAGTACATATTTGTAGCTATGATAGTTAGTTGTACGTAAGGTGGGTTAATTAATTAGGTTCAAGTGATAACTTTTATACATCGCTATTATTTCCTGACTAGAGTAATTATGCATACTAAATTATTTGTTACTTTAAATGGCCCTGGAGTGTCGCTGGATTGGATGTCAGATGACAGATATCGCCAACTATTAAAATGTACTGTGCTGTTGTCCATTGTGAGTAGGCGCTTTATAGAAAATGTTAATTTAAATGACTTATTAAATAGTTCGTTCCTAAATTGTCTTTTATTTTCAGTAGCTTATAAATTAATTAATTTATGTACTGATCAATTAAGTTCGCACCTACAACTCTTGCCAATTGGTTTATTAAATATATTATGATGTTTTAAATTTTATTTTTAAAGAATAATATTCTGACATATTATGTCTAAGCTTGTATTTTTATTGGTCTTAGTTTAAAGCAGGTAAGGTAATGCTATATGTTGTTTGTGTTGGTATATATATACTGAAAAGCTCTTCATAGAAAGCGTAATAAATACATAAATGCTTATTAATATTCAGTAAGACTTTACTCAAGGTATATTATCAAAATAAGCGAGTACTTAAAGGAATGGTATTCGGAGACGTGGTCGTTTGAGGATCACTTGGCAAGATCATAGGTATAAATAGGTATAAACCAGATCCTTCAGGAAGGACAAGACTTTAAATAGGGCAGCTCGTGACAGTGACGGAAGCTAAAAGCTCAAAGATAAAACAAGTAAATGACGTGCTATTCTTTCTCTCTACCCCACGAGGGAAGCGGGTGATGTTGAAAATAAAGATGATGAGGACTGTAAAACTTATATAATAAAATTAATAGTATTTATTATTGTATAGTGTTACTATTTATACACTGTGTCGGTGTTTAGGTAGTAGAATTCCATATCGAAATAAATAAAACAAGCGTTTTATTCTACTAATGATTTATTCGTCAAGATTGACAATGTCCTAATAAGACGAAAGACGTCTCTCTCGTCGAATAAATCAATAGTAGAATAAAACACTTGTTTTATTTATTTCGTTACTATTTATACTCAATAGTAACACTACAATAATAATAAATATTAATCTTTAGTAAATAATTTACAAAAATTAGACTTACCGGTTAATTTGTACATAAAAATTTTGTAATATTGTTAAAAAGTTTTTGAACACAGATATTTCAGGCACAATGCTGGTATTTTGAACCTGCGTTTTGAGCCTAATCCTTTGATATCGTATATATCTGGATAGGTGAATTTATCCCGGCAGTAGACTGATAAGTTTTTGTGTGACCATGACTGATCATATGGAGACTTATCTGGTTGTATTAATGCTGAGAAGTTTGGATGCCTATTCTGCCACCGTGTGGAAAAAATGAACTGTTTACGTCAATACAATTAATGAAATGTAAAAGTTACTCACTTTTAATTGTCCTCCAAGCATTTGTAGAGCTTTAGTTTGAAATAATGATTACACAAATCTCTTCCTTCATAGACATGCGTCAAAACGAAAATGAAATATACTGTATGTGTACCTATAATTTATATTAATATTCACATTACATAAATGGTTAATATTATCAACACTAATGTCACGCCGGTCCCAGGATTATATTTCAGGTTTTATTAAGAAAAAAACGCCGAAGCATCATTAATCATATTGCATCTGATAAAATATTGTATTGTATTATAATATTGTATGTATGTATTAAGAAAGATCTGGTCGGTAACAAAGATCCTTAATCAGATGAAGGAATAAATATGGATGTCCTGATGCATTTTGTATTTTTTTTTATCATTTATTTAAAAGTCCAACCCATGTCTCCTAATAATGAATGTAAAGTATTTATTGAATATAATATTTCTCATGTGGATATTGGAAATAAAAAGTAACTAAGTATGTATTATTACTAATGTTTATACAGTTTCTAATTTTTTTTCGTTATGATATCTAATGTTTTTTTTGTTGTTATCGGTGATTTAAGAAAGATTGCAACACGGATGCATGGTTTTCTTGATGAGAGCGTTTATCGTTCTGAGTTTTTCTATACATAACTTATAAAATACATATGTCTTTGTGTTTTCTAATACCACCAGTACCCAGATTTATAATTATTATCTTATAAATGAAAGCGACCAAATGACATTTCTATATTTAGGCAGGTACCATTTTTATCATAACTAAATCAACCGTGGACTGCCCGGTAAAAAATAGGTCTCTCTAACTCTTTTCTGTAAGTTTTCGAGTGTCCTGCAATAGGCAGGTATTTGTAAAACATCATGTTTAAGATATTTAACATCTTCAATCCAGCCAAGAGGAGGTAAGTCACCAATTCAGAATATCTTAACATTAATAGGGAACATGCATGTGTGAGGAATATGAATAAATGTTATCAATTTATATTAATAAATATACGCTGATCACGAATATCCTAATAAGAAACCATAAAATAAAACTTTTCATTCATTATTTTCATTTTAAAAATCCATATTTTCTGTTATTGAATTAGTCCGGTGTGACGTCGCTAGGCGCTATTTTGTATTGCCACACATTTCACTCTTAGTACTGTTTGTAGCGCCTGATATTGTCAAACACTGCTCCGCCACGAGTAGACCTTTTTGCGGCGAAGTGCGAAAATCGCTTTTTTAAATGGTGATAAAAACCTTAAAAATGCACATTTAAAAATATAAAAAGCACCATAATTTTTCTTATTTTCTGTAGTATTTTTTGGGTTGAAAAATTTTTTTTGTGAAAGTTCCCCATTGGCACGAAGAAGGTAATTTGCATATGTATTTATTACACGCAGTGAGTCCGCTGACTTGGAAGAAATGCCGTGGTGGTGTGTATGTGTATAAAAAGAGTCAGGTTTCAACATAATTTTCTACAGAACACTCGAAAAAAATTTTTTTTTTTATTTCATAACACCACAGATAAATTTTGATAAACATTTTTTTATTAGTAACTCTATTATTTTTTGTAAAAATATAATTATGCAAGAAGCCTTATAACAATTTCCAGTAGTAGTTAAATAAAATGCTATCTACATCCGCCCCCCATGTCCCAGTCTGTAACATGATCTCAAATCGGTGGTAAAAATAATAAACATAAAACACGTCAAGTAATATTTTAATGAATTAATTAAATATTTCATAAGTAAAATGATACTCCAGGTAAACTGTAATAACCACAGTAACTTTGGGCTACTTTGTTGCATAAGCGACTTTTTGAGAAAAGTTGTAAAAAGAAATATAGTGAGAACATGTGATTGGATTTCACTATTTACATCTCCTACCTTCCTTTTTATACTCTTTCTCATGTCGACAAAGTAAAGTTATTACACAGGCCTATGCGCGGTAAGGTTAAGGATGAACTTCCAGCTTGAATTATTTAATATCCAACGTACAGAAGTTTTAAATATCATAGTCCAAGGAACATTATAAATATAATGAATCTTGTCTGATCTGATTACCTGGCGTTCGTAGACTATTATTTATATGCCAAAATATTAAACACAATTTAATATTATTAATTTACGTGACGGGATGAAATATCCATCACATATTTAAATTCTATCTATTCTATATATCCCGTAAGTGGGATAGCCAGCAGATAAACTACATACGAGATAACATAATAAACATACGAGATGTCCTTTCCGTGTTGACATAACATTTAGACATTCGGATTTGTAGATGTTACGTGTTTTGTACTTGATGTTTTTTTACAAACACTTATCTTTTAAAGAACACTCGAAAATTAACAGACAAGAGTGAGAGATCTATTCTTTGACGGAAACTCCACGGATATTTAGGTAGGTACTATTTAAATTTGTAAAATAGTCAATTTTTAAATTCTTGAACTATCTACTTAATTTTTTTTTGCAATTATGCAGTTTATTCAAGGATATAGTCTACTATACCATCACGGCATATCCCACGAGTGGGGTAGCCAGCAGACCAGCTGTACGTTTATTCCGTGGAGCACCCGGTAAAGAATTGGTCTCCCACTCTTCTCCATAAGTTTTCGAGTGTCCTGTAAAAGGCAGGTGTTCGAAAAATAAGACATTTTACATCTTTAATTCGGCGATGAGCCACCCTCCTGGTTGGCGATGAGTTTGCCACCCATCCTGAATGTCTTGATTTTATATTGGCACGGAGAAGACAGCTTGCATGTTCAAGGATATAGAGTGTGTAATATTTGAAAAATGTCTTCTGTGAATAAGTTGAAAGTATTTTAAAATATAATAATTGATAAGTGATAAAAATACAGGTGACCTCATATTTTGCCTCCGCTCTATTAAGTGGGAATGTATTTGTATAGCATGGTGAAAATTACATAAAAGTTTTATTGAAATACAGAACATTCACACATACGCACTTTTATCCATTATTATTTATTGAATATAACATTAATAATCTATAAACTCTCATATAAGGCTGATTTATTGTAATAAATCAACCATCTGTAACAAAAGCTGCCCCCCCCCCCCTGTGAGGGAGGAGCACGAGGAATATTATGGACCAGGTATAAATAAGGATTCGACGAAAGCTTTCATAGATCTTCAATAGCTTACTGAGATGCATAATGAATCGGATAAGTTTATGATAGAGCTTACGTGTTTCGATTCATGCTGTATAACTAATCTTCCAACGCAGCTTTTTTAAAAAATATATGGGGGTTTGTTATATACCTACCTATCTTAATACATCCCAAAAACTTAGTAAATCGTCGTCATCAGGAGAACTAATACCCGGAACCAAAATTTATTACTAAACAATCGTATAAGCTAAGAAAAGACAATTTCAACTTATTTGGTAGCGCCCTTGTCTTTTCTAGGCCTTGTACAATTTTGAGTAAAAAATATAATATATATATATATATATATGGACAATTTGTAAAGCGCCGTTTACTCATAACATGACCTCAAGGGCGCCGAAATGATCTTATTTACTGTAATTTGAATGCATTTCTCTATAAAATTGTATGTATTACGATCAATCTACAGTTACACAAATATATAAATAAAATAGTTTCATGTGTCAATTTACATACGTGATTTCACACAATGGTTTATTGTAAAACTGTATGGTTAATGGTAAAAATAACATCTCTTTGATTGAAAGTTTGAGACACTTCTACAAAGCTACAGACCACCGACCGAGCTTATTTCGCGTTACATATTTTTAAATTGTCTAAAATCATTGGTTATTTATATTGCATTGTTAAAATAACGGCATAGGTACTGTAAAAGAGGGTCGTTTAGACCAACGGGAATGTACCGGATAAAAAGTGTAGAGCAAATTGTCTTGAATGGTATCATAATAAACTAACCATAATCCTAGTTTATAGTTTAAGGTAAATGTAGTATATATTCGTATTTATCTTAATTCATGTTATTAAATATTATAGTCCTTTACAAACTCGAGCCAATATACACCGGAGGGCTACCTATATAATATTATATATTATAATGATTAGTCTATGATTGAATGTTATGAGTGCACTTGCGAGATTATGGATCATCATTTAGTTGGTTTGAGAGACCGCCACTACCCACTAAATATGTAATTTAAAGCGAATAACTGTCCCATGTTTACCTGTTCTGTACATCACTCACTCTACATCAGTGAAACTCAACATCTAGAATCCTATTTATCGATGAAATTATGTTCCGGAGTAAATTTAACATATGAAACTACCATAAAGGCTTGGAAGTATCCAGCATGCGATACCCACACTAGGTATCTCAGAAAAATACCTACACGTTAAGCTGTCATTGGGGTTTATAAGAGAGAATATCAGTTGTTCGGTATCTTAATTACGCAAAACACACCTTACGAAAAGGATGGGTTGCGTCTAGGCACTAGCAAACAATGTGACGTTGTCTTTTCTAAGCCTTATATGATAGTTTCGTGTGTTACATTTACACATGTGAGCTTATACAACGGTTAATTGTGGAATGACATCGATAAGTATATTCCAGAGTAATAGTTTTTTGAGTAAGACCATAGACCAGGGAAAACCAATTATTTTGTTAGTATGGTTTTTAATTCAGTCACGGTTAATTTTAGTTAGACGAATCTAAATAGATACATTTTATTTGTGAGAACGACTAAATGACTTATTAATATTTCAAAACTTTCCTTTAGTTGGTCCGATAATAAGGAAGTATCTCCTACTAGTGAATACTTATTAGTATCATTAAATTTATTGTAAAATAAATTTCTGATGTAAATTTGAACGAACGTAGAGTAATTAAACTCAACAAATATCATGTTAATTATTTGAAATCAATTTATATGTTTATTTATTTAATCAGAATTATTAAAACATAATGTTGCATAATCCCTGATGCGATCGTTGACTGTTCTGTTATGAAAGACATATAAGTATTTTCAGATATTATACACCGTAAACTTTCTAGCATAATATAAAACATTTATGCTAGGATAATATTATCAAACGGACAACAGATTAATAATATTACAAAGACAATAATAATAACATTAACGAGTGATGATATAAAATACATCTGAGATCGTAAAAAAGATTAGAAAGTAAATAATAAAACAAGGTTCTTGGACTATGGTCATTCGATTTCCTGTTAAGTGTATTATAGTGTACCTACCTACAATATGGATAAGTTATAGAATATAAAACCCATAATAAGATTAGGATTAGGAATATTGAAGAAAATTTTCCTCAGTACTGACAGGGGGTTCATTTATGTTATACGGGTAATTTAAAGATTGGAAAATAGTTTAATACAAAGGAATCTGTTTCAGGAACAGATGGAAATAATAATAATAAACTATTTATTGAAATATAACACTTATGCAATTTAAATTACAATCAATTTACACAAGTAAAAATCAGTTGGCGAGCTTATTGTCACATTGCAATCTCTTCCAGCTAACCACATGAAATTAATGTCAGAAATATTACAAAATCTTGCAATCTTGATATAATACTTGTTTAATTACTTACATACTTAGTTACTGCTAGCTTTCGTCTCTTCACTGCTTGATATAGGCCTTTTCCAAACTTTTCTATTTCTCATGGTCTTGAATAACACATACCCATCATAACATGGATAATTTCATCCGCTCATCTCTTGAGCTCTTCGTATTTTTCTTTTATCCTTCTATGGTCTTTACTCCTCTTAATTATTTAGGTACATTTAGATAATACGGATAACAATGTTGAAATTTATGAATGGTTAGTTAAGGAAAGGAATGGAGAGTAGAGGAAATATAAAATAATCTTTGAGTTATAATATGAATAGAAATACTAAACACTTTTAGCACGCTCTCATTTAAATATTTCCCAAAATTATTGAAATTGTTTGAATTGCACAATTACAGCGCCTTAGTGAATGAACTATAAATATAATTATAAAAAATTATTAAAACTCTTGAATTATTTTCACAGTAACAAAGGTGAGAATTTTATTGTCATGTGATGTTTAAATACTTACTTTAATTATTTCCTTTGGTGATTTAACAACACCACATTCAATATAATATGTAAACACCTCATTATAAAGTTAAGTACAGTGCACACTCCATGTAGGTATCAAAAGTCAAGTCATTGACCAAGATATACTCCGTTGACCTAGGTAGGTCTACCACTAACAGTTTTATGACTATAGCTGATGATGCCTTGCCTTCATATTAACACAGTGCAGTGAGATGTACAACTTATCTACGTACATATTACATACAGTACACAATTATGAACTTGCGTGAAGTTTATTTCAGTACAAATACAAACTTTTTATAAAATTGATTAATAAAGAGAATAATCCACACGCTAGCAAAAAATATGTTTAGCATTCTTTTCTCACTCTCTTTTTTCCTAATTTTTCTAGTGTCATATAAAAGATAAGCATTGCTAAAACATTACGAATAAAAAATGCTCCCAATATCTTCAAAACAGTAGTGGTGAGATTACCATGCTGATTGTCTCATTTTCTAATTCTCACAGAAAGAATAACTTACTTGTTTATTCTATGCAGTACTGAAGCTTTCAAAAGCCAAATCAAAAATTATTAGATGATCAAATTATATATAATAAATATAATTCATTTGATGTCTCCACCGGAACTGTAATTACGAGATTTTTCTTATTATATAACAATTATATGAATTAGTCTAAAACGGTAATCCAAATATGGATCATAATTGTAATACTTTAACTCCCACAACACATAAAAAATAATGATAAAGTCATTAGTGAAATTACTTAATATTATGTTTGATTTTAATTTCATTTAAGTTTGATAAATATTTGTAACATATTAGATTTAGACTGCACCATTGCACTGGTTATAGAAAAAAAGAAGTCAAAGAACTTCACTACAAACACCATACATGTAATATATGAGCTTACATAAGTTATGGGATGGAGTAATAAACAAAACTTTTTATGACATTCTGTATGAGATTATATTGGTTAGTTGGTACATAAAATAATAAGTACACATTAATATTTAAAAGTTTAATTTATTTACGTTCTCTTGTGAGTTTCAGATATGCAGTTGATAATATACTTTATTATTATAAAGTATATTCAGTTCATATATTAGTGCGGTGTCAATAGATACAATGTAGGATTTAAAAGACTTATAAATATTTGGGTTTGTTCGTAAATATGTTTGCATGTTTCTATATCCTTAATGTCAGTGGCTTGTCCTTACATAAATACAAAAAAGCACTGCATGCCTGGCAAAAAAGTTGGGTTTTTTAAACAAAAATGATGAGATCATCAAATGTCTCTAATTCCCATACCAAACTCAATTTTTGGCGATGGAAGGGGGAGAATAGAAATTAGAAAAGTCGCATATTTTGAACGGAAAATAAATATAAATAATTATGGGTATTATAAGATTGCCAAAATTGGACTATTCAAATAGTGTTATTATGTAAAACAAAAAGAAAATATCCAAATGTCTTAAATATTTATAAAGTTCTAAAAGATCAAAGAAGTGTCTATATTGATTCCTGTTTATTGACAAAGGTCTTACTAGAGTCTTTGTGAGACAATATCTGATATTTGCATAACGAACGTACGTTCCTTAAATCAAAAATGGATGTCGTTTTCTTGATTTGAAAGATGTGTGCGTATTAATGTATAAAAACATTGCAACTGCTAAATGATAACTAGAATATTTTGTGAAAGATAAAACAAGAAAAAAAAAACACAAAATAGTACGACGGTATTTTATGCTAAATATTTAGTGTTTTTGTTGTTGTTCAATTTGATGACTTCTTCTTGAGCGATGTCGGGTTCAATAAGCTAGTTACCAACATTTACGTATATTTTATAATCAGTTTGTTCCTAACGCAGTATCCCTTGACTAAGGCCGATTCTCGAGACATACCCACCACTTAAAAGATAAGCTTAGAGGCTTACATACATACATACATATTATACACACATACCTTTATGCCTACATATAACTACATTAATTATTACATGTCTTACATAATACATATACAGTATTTGGAAACTAGCTTCATATTCAGTTACATTTAGGTAGTATTTATCAAATTGACGAAGATAAAATAAGTTGAAAAATGACACATTTACTTTCCTGAGGAATAACAAAATAGTGACTGAAATATTATAAAAACTGCAACCTCTTGATATTTTTGACAAGTAAAACTGTCGTGATTTCATATTATCTTATCATTTTTATGCGCATAAATATTGTACAGTTTATATTATCAGAAGATTTAACTAAACTTTGAACTTTAATATGAAAATGAAAACAAAGATGTCAGCTATCTTTTGATATTGATTCCAGATTGTATTATACATGGAGCTATTTAAATTGAAAAAATCTTTGTCAAAAATATATTTTTAGTCTGAAATATTATGTCTAAAGGATGAGACTATGTATACCTATAGTGAATTCCTTCCTCTCATTTTTTCTTCATTTTCATGCCTAATGAAGAAAAGCATTCATCTTCATGCCTAATGAAGAAAAGCATTGAAAGGCATTCATATAATTTTTATATATGCTTCATTTTCACAAAGCTTCATTTTCATGCCTAATGAAGAAAAGCATTGATAGGCATTCATATAATTTTTATATATGGGACCTTCGTAAAAAATAATCAATTACAACGTTCAGAAACAAATTTAAGACATCGCTCTTCCAATATAGTTTCCTGCGCCCTTGAGATGAATGCCCCGATCATTCGACATACGTACATATTAAGAATACATACATACTGATTTACCAGCTGAGTTTAATATTTTATGTGAGGATTTGTATCTAATACTTAAAGTACCCTCTATTAGTACCTAGTAGTGATGTTATAACTAATGTTCCTTTTATCCAAATTGGTACTTAATAGCCTTTTTTACGATTCAAATGTTTATTAATACATAATATAAATTGTATATTTACCTACTATTTAGAATATAATAATATTATGTTTCTCTTTGACTAGAGATTATGTAATATGTTTTATTACCAACTTAAAATACTTACCTATGGTCTTTTTAAACTTATGGATGTTGGTTATCGATTTTGAGTCAAATCATTGTCTAGGCTAACTTAAATAATGTTTATATAATACAATATGTTTAGAAGAAGAATCACAGTGGATTTCTTAATTCACAAGTGGGTCTTATTGAGCTGAAAAGATGATTTAAGGTTGGGGTAGGCAGGTTTCTCAATTTATTCATTAAGGTTGAGTCAATTTTTTATTATGGATGGTTTCATTTTGTTTTGATTATATTATAACCTATAATTACTAAAAAACACAAATTAATATGGAAGTATAATTATTATTTTTTCGACGGTTTGTGCGTTTACATTGCGAAAAAACATAATTATTATAGAACTTTGAAAATGTATCTTCTCCGGGTTGGCTAGAAGAAATCGCATATGCGATAAGCCGGTCTTTTGGTTCTCTCTGTAAAAATTTAATTGTATACAACATATTCGGATCTCAATAAAGTTTTATTTATTTATTTATCAAGACTACCTCGCTGCTTATTCTTGGCACTAATGATTATAAAACTAGAGCACTTTCATCGAGATAGTTTGACATTAACAAGAGAACTGAGTAAAAACTTTAAGTCAAAATACTCGTAACATCTCCTTTGTTGAAACTCATGTCAAGCTATCTTGACGAAAGCTCAAGTATAAATAATCAGTAGTGTGAAAAATAAACACAGTGTTGTTGTTTTGATACATTCGCAAAATTGATAATTTTTGTAATGATGTACAACATTATGATAGGACTTAAATATTTGCTGAACTTGATTAGGTAAGCTCTTTGTCACTATCTGGCATGATAATATAATACCTACATAGTACTAAGTAGGTACCTGTGTTAGCCTGATACTAATTATATTGTTTTCTTTTGTTTCAGGTAAGCATTCTATTAATATTACTGTACCTATACACAGTTTGTAATGCGCCATTGCGATCTGAAGTCATAGTTATTCTTTGGTTGGTAAGTTTTATTATACACATACATATATTTATGTATCTTCTTCCGTTTGTCCTTGTTGAGTCGAGGTGCCAATGTGTTTATATACACATAACCATCCTCCAAAGATCCTTGTCCATTGGTGCTGCATCTAAGACCTCTGACCACGTCTTTTTATAATGTTTTTCACGCACATGTTTGACACCTATTGTTGTTTCTTGTTAGCATCTTTTGGGTGACCCTGTCGGCCTTTTTCCATCTGTGCTGTGAGAACAGCTTCCAAAAACTTCAGTCGTGGTCAGTTTTATGTTTTTTTTTCTCCCGTAAACTAATTTTATGTAGAACAAAATACCTGCATAGATCTATAAAGGTATATTGTCAATCATTTCTATCGTATATATGAAGGATAATATGTTATATTTTTTAATTCTTCACATCCGTATAATTTCTATAATAGATACGTTAAACTAATCTGAATTAATTTATGTAATGTACTCACTTAATTATTTTAAAGTATTTTAAAATTCCTTTGTTCAGTCTATTGTCTCGTCTGATTTCAATAGACGGATTTAGAAAAGTAGGTACCTACCTACTTATTACATACTTATATTATAATTTTGGCGACCATAATCATATGTAGATGGTATTTTTTTTGTCTAATGTTCTGCCAACGGAAATGTCATTTTGTATTCTAGATTTTGTTGATGATGACAACACTGTTACATTAATCATTTAACTATTTTTCTTTTGTTGTTGTTTATGTCATGAGCTATGTGATAATACAAACCTTTTGCAAATAGCTTGGTTATACTTGGATATTTTGATATTTGACCAATTTAGCTATCGATTGTAAACTGTTTGAATTTTTGCCAACTAACAATTTTTTCGATAAAAACTATATTTTAGTAACAGATTAGACATTTTATATTAAACATTATTTGAATAAAAATTTCAATTTTATCAAGTATATAATAAAAAAACTCAAAACTCTAGATACCACCTTACGAAATGGCTCTAGGCGTCGAGAGTAAATACTTCTAATAAGTACATCGTGGTAAAACACGATATATGAATATTTACGTGACTATATAACATTTCATCTAAGAAATGTTATATAGTCACAATTTAGCCAACTTTATTTGCACAAAATTAAGTTTTTGGCTTTTTTACACAATGCTGTAGTATAAAATGACACCAGACCTAACCTAACCTAACCTAAAATCAGTCAAAAGTTAAAACAGTCGGCAAGAAATGTGCTGTATCATAAAATAATGCCAGTCCAACCTTACCTAACTTACAAATCAGTCGAACGTAAAAATATAAGTATATTTGCGATACGTTAAACGTATATGAAAATGCAAATAATTCATTTTGTACTCAAAAGATCGACATAGCTATTTGAGGAGTATTATTTCTAGGGGTGAAATACTACAAATCTTCATACAAATAACAGTAAAAAAAATGACGTTTAGTCTTGATGTAGTACTTCTGATACATAAATTTTTCTAAACGTTTTAAGACGTATTCACAAAAACATGTTTTCCCAAATTATTGTCGTTTCATAAATAGTCTAGGCTCTTTGCTATGTGGTTTGTTCTTTGAATGAGCTAGCGAGATAATATTATGCATAGATGGATAATAAACCAAGTAAATGTTACAAACAACATGGCTCTGTGATGTCATCCAGTAATACACGGATCATTTAGATTCAAATTGATTAAACGCTGTTAAGTGTATTGTTTATAATATGTATTTTATAATAAATAAATAAATAAATAGTAATATTATGTCAAATGTAATCTCGTGCCATCCAGATCGTCGCTTATAATATGCAGATGTAATTTATTTAAAGATCCTTGTTCGTATAATGAAAAAGATATATGTCTTTAGGTTCATGATATAATATATCAAGAATTTTGCAAAACCAATAGATAACCTACCTACAAAGCACTCGATTTTGAGTGAATTATGACTACTTCATAATCATTAGTTTAAATATGAATGTCAAGACATTCATGATTTACGTAGATTAGTTGGAAGAGTTTGTGCGATAGACATGATTTTTGTTTATTTTTTTTTATAATGCATTATTATTTTTTACATCAAAGTTTTATTTATTTATTCAATATCTAGAAGTTAAGGGTGGTCCACCTTGAATTTTTATTTTTATTATTAGGTAAATTTTTATTTTATTTTATCGGTTATTTTAGAAGGATTAACTATGTAACAATTACTAGACATTTTTAATGTTTTTTAAGTATTCTACAATGCACATCCGTTACTTGATTATTTAAATCGCGATCGATTTCGGTAAACCTATACCATTGACGATCATCGCTCGTCAATGGTATAGGTTTTTTTTATTTTATTTTTTTTATGGTGAGGCATTAAAAAAATACAGCCCTAAATTTTCACCCTTCTTCCATCAACCCCTATTTTTTAATAGCGATATTAGTAAACTAGAAATAATGTATATGGCAAAACAACATTTGCCGGGTCAGCTAGAACTATTATGAAAAAGTTCAATAATAATGTACGAAAAATATTATTTGAGTACACATGCAATCCATTCTTTGTGTAATCCACCATTGATGCAATCCTTGTTCCATCTGAAAGGTGTCTGCTATATTACCTACAGTGGGCATTATTATTAGTGATTTGTTGTGTAAACAGAATATTATTATTTGCGTTAAGTTTGCATAATCATAATGCTACATAATGTGTCTGTATAACAATAGTAGTAACTAATGATCTGATTGTGGTAGTCACTACTCACTACTGCTCGTGTACTTGTAACTACCTGTGTAGTGTAAACCATTACTAAATAATCATTATTATTATTTGCATGAAATATCTGGACAATGGACAGATTACTCGCCACTCATTAGCGACGCATATTGTTCAGTTCCAGCCGCAATTCTTTTATTTAATAATAATAATACATACATACTCTGTATTACCTAAATGATCAAAAATAATAGTCCAAAGAATAAAATATCAACAGCACAACGATGACAATAATTTCTTCTAAGAGTATTTTTTATTTATTTAAATCACAATATAATACACTTACTCAATACAATTTACATAAATACATATAATTTCTCTACACTCTATACAATAATTTAATATATAAATACAAGAAGAAAGAAAACAGTACAAAAAAGTATGACAAATTAAAATATAATTATGACAAACTTTAGAAAATGATGTTTATATTACAAATTATACAATAACAAAACCAAAAATCACCAACCAGTGCAACTACATATACACATGCAAACATATGCCCAATTATATAAATATTTCCAAATCTATGTTTGTTCGGTCCTAGAATTTGATAGATTTTTACAAAGGGGAGGTAGGAATTTAAGATGGTGTTTTACGTGACATAGTTTGGTATTTATTACGAAGGAATGAAGGGGGGAGGAGAGTAAAATAATCAAACAACATTTTATACACATTTTTTTTATTAAAGAGTTATAATATAGGGGCTAATGAACTGCCCTTCGCGAATTCTTGATCTGCATCATTTTATAAATTTGTGTTATAAATTTTGCTATTATCTATTAGATTATAAATTTTGCTATTATCTATTAGATTTCTCTATCTATCTATCTATCATAAATTTCTATTTTTATGGGACAGAGAGAGAGAGAAGTAGTGTTTTTCTATTACAACATTTTATTAATATTGCGTACCTACTTACTGTAAAAGTTATTAAACTCCAGTAGATTTTTAAAAGCCATCAAATTGACATAATATGACAATGCGTTTAAAGTTGATCATCCAAGTTTGGTCACTCGTTTCTTTATTTTGTACGAGTACCAGTACATAGCATGAGATTACTTTTTTCGTATATGTAGGTAATACAAGCATGATATTATTTCTGTGTAAGTGAACTCTACACAACCTCCAATGTTCCGAAATGGAATGATGTTGAACCGAGTTGTTCTCCAGAATTGGTTTCTTCATTATGTTTTTATAATCATCATTTCCTCGAATTAAATCTTTTGATGTTCCCATCAGCCCGATGCGATGTTATTACGAGTATTACAATACAATGTGTAACAATAATAGTTATGATCAACGATACTACACACCATAAAACATACTAAGTTTTATTTAATTCACTTTTATTTGGCCAAAAAAGCACTACCTACTCATTCGTTTACAAGGGTTTGGATGGCAAAGACAATTCTTTTTTGTAGTACACCGTTCCTATGGTAACGAAATCGAACCATCAGGAATGTCGTGAGAGTAGAGTTAAAATGTAAAAAGAAGAAGATTTAAGGAATAATAATTATTATTCTCGCTATTCAACAACAGAATTAAGTTGTATTGTGATAAAAAAATGGCATTTTGATGACTGATGTTTTTTAAGAACGACTACAATCAAAATTGTATTTTAGAGAAATACGTGAATCAAAGTTTTAATGACGGATGCATTGCAGAAAAGGAAATTAAAGTGCAAACTGGAATAAGGAATTGTACCGATTTGGAGGAAGCAGAAAACCATATACAAGGACGGATTTGTCCAGCATTTCGTCATCTAAGCTATGTAATAAAAAATAGTAGGTAATTTTTTATGGAGAAATTATCATTTGACATTCTCTGAACTAGTGTTGCATTAAATAATTGACACACAGCCTAATTCTTATGAGAAAATCACATCACCATATTTAGGTATTAGCTATAAGTTTGGCAAACCTTTAAAATTAACATGAATCGATATAATTCGGTTAGTTTCTTATGTAACGGTTATTATCTGCTGTGGTATTTTATACTTATCATTATTAAGTGTGTATTGTTTTGTGTTTAATAAGTTCTTGTTGTTTGCGATTACGTTTATTGTTATACCTTGTGTTTGTGTGTAATCAGTCTAATGAGAAATAATTAAATCGATAAGGTTTTATATACAGCTTCAATCTACATATATCAAGCGAAACAATAGCCGTGGTGATTCAATACTAAGAAATGTTGTTGCTCTATCTGTTTATTATTGGCTGAGCTTCAACAACACTTTACATTTTATATTGTATTGTGTTCTGAAGACAACAGTTTATCAGTTATCGATATCATAAAACGTATTTTAAAAATTGATATTGAATATTTCGAAGAACAACATTTCTCATATTTGCTTCTGAGAACCTGAGCGATAAAATTCGACGGGTTACTCTTAACTTGACGGCGGTTTCATAAATTAATTTTCACATAAAATTGTTCCAATTTTCCATTTTTGTTAAATAGGTTCTTTATTAAGATTTCCTTCTTCTGATATTCACTTTTCAACATTCGTCTTGGGGACACAAAGCATAAAAAGCTCCTTATTCTTCAGAATGACACCGATGCTGCTCCAATCAATCCACATGACATTTCTATCGCTCTATTGTCATAATTATAAAAACGGTATTGATTGAGTTGACGTTAACTCATAATTCACTCGATATCGGGTGCCTTGCCGGAAAAGAAAGAAAGAGTTGACGTTAATTTTGTAAAACTTCATTATATTTGATATAACGAAAACAAAATTGTTTAAAGTTTTACTATATTTTATTTATTAAATTAGTAACCAGGTTTCGACTTATGAGGTCATTGTCAAACTCATAAGTCGAAACCTGGTTACTAATTTAATAAATAAAATGTAGTAAAACTTTAAACAATTTTGTTTTCGTTATATCAAATATAAAAACGGTGTTTTGTTGTATAAAGAGTCGTGCTGACTTTTTGGTAACCTTATGGACATAAGAACATTGCTCTTTTTGGCCGACTATCACTGGACATTCTCAAAACACGATTCATAAGATTTCACATAATTTATATTATTTTACTATCGTGACAGTTTATTTGATGATAATATTTCCGTAGATAATTCATAATACTATCTAATAATATCACCTAAATGCTAATTTGGGACAATCACTTGTGATGGCATGCATCGATTAACAGATACCATATAGCTAATATATCACTAATTAACATCAACATTATCACAGTGTATAAATTATTGTACATATATTGCATAGAGACAGTCATGTCATATTAAATAATATTTGCGTGTTATTTTTTTATACTCTGTTAATCTCAATCTAATGAAATATATTTACAACAATTTTTGCTTTTTATTGATTCGGTGTACCTGTTTACAAAATGTGGTAAGATGGGAGAAATCGCTTGATAGTGACAATCTCGCCACTGCATTCTGTCTACCCCACTGTATCCCATGTGGGGTAGACAGAATGGATGGAACGCCATATAGATGTATCCTTATATAGTTAGATACTTTTTTTGCTTCCACTATACATATTCATACACGCACGTCGATTTCTCTTACTCAACACACGGCCGTCGTTGATTATTTGATCTCCGTGATCAAGCCACGTAGCTCCTCGACGTCTTCTTTTAGATAATACATTCTCTTCATTATCCTTTCGTTCCACATGTCCAAATTTGTTTAAACAGTTTTGAGTTTCATAATTAATTGTTAATTTTGTGTTTCATTATTATCAACCTTTAAACTTTAAATGGACAACTCTTTCAGAGAAGGAAATATCTCTAACAGATAAGTTTGTTTAAGGAGCCCTCTTGCAGTTTTAAAAGCATATTTTATATTTGTTTTATCGTTATTTTGAATATATCGCATTGAAATGATAAACTTACCCTCTGCACGGTGAATAATTATATTCTGTGTTTCTTGTATGACTGTAGAAGAAGCGAAAGAAGTATGTATAAGGACAGATCCATGTGGCGTTCCGTTCTCTTTGCCTACCCCACTTGGGATACGGCGTGAGGGAATAGATAGATGGATATTTCTATTGCTTTGTAGAATCATATATTTTGTAAGCAATGTACCTACAGTGAATCATAAAATAAATGATAGTCTTTAATGAGGATGTATTTTATGCGTCATCATACGAGTAAATTTTTATTTATTTATTATTATACCATCACGGCACATCCCACAAGTGGGGTAGCCAGCAGATAAGCTGCGTGTAAGAAACGAGTAAATTTAACAGTCAAAATACGAAAATATTGCTTATAGATAATTAGTAGTTCTCAATAATATATGATATAAGAGGATTATAAATAATGCAAAAAAGAGAAAAATTATCTCCATAAATCAGCATTAAAAGAACGGAAATAATATTTAGAATAAATATTCAAATGTTTAAATTTGGAAAATTATATTATCGAACAATTCGAAAGGCAGAATAGTACAATAATAATATTATTATAATCTCACTTATATTATTACTAGCTGGCCCGGCGAACTTCGTACCGCCTAAGAATCAATGAACGATTTCATACATACATCTTCTTCCCCTTGTCCTAGTTCGGTCTGGGGCCCATTGCCCCTAAGTATCTCCTCCAGAGATAACTGTCCACCGCTGCTTCCAGGACCTCTGGCCACTCCAAACCAAGCCTTTCAACACATGTTCGACACCTGCCCTATCTTCTGCCCTCTCCCACTGACTTTATGAATGATTAATATTATTAATCTCTTTACAAACTCCCGTAATTGTCAAAGTGTTTCATCGAAGGTATAGTGTAAAAAAATATAATTCATTTGGAACTTTCGCAGTTTAGCGGCTCCACCCGTTGTCGAGTACTTTTTTTCCATAGAAAAAGTAATATTTTCGAAACTTGAGGAAATTGTTGCCATATGGTGAATTATTTTTTGGTGACCAAATTTTTGGAAAATTCTTTTATAGGAAAAAAAATTCGCAACTATGAAACTTGAGCGGCCCCACCCGTTGTCGAGTAATATGTACCTACGGAATTTTAGGAAATTAATTTTCGAAGTGGATTTTTTTTGCCGGCAAATTAAAATAATTCTACATATGGCAACAATTTCCTCAAGTTTCAAAAATATTACCTTTTCTATGGAAAAAAAGTACTCGACAACGGGTGGGGCCGCTAAACTGCGAAAGTTACAATATTTTTTTTTTTACATAGAGCTAGTCCCAAACTTGGATGAATCTTGATTATGGGTACTAATGCGATGATACACACATATACAATGCACTATATACATATATATGTAACACCCAGACCCAGGACAATTTGAAAAAGGTCATTCTTCACTTTGCCCTGTCCGGGAATCGAACCCGGGACCTCGTGACTCAAAGGAAAGAGCTCCGCGCCACACCGGCCGACATGAACAATTTATGTTGAACAATTATACTTAACTCAGATTTGTTTATAAATTATCTGCAGTACGTAATATAATTATGTAGGTATTATTTTTTTTCAGGTAGATTTTACCTATTCATTTAAAATTTATAAAAATTCTTTCCATGATTTTTTAAAAATTGAAATATCAGAACTACAGATGTTAAATTGTATGGATAACGATTCTAATTTGAGAATGTCTAGAAAAATTATCATATAAATAGGCCAATCTATAAAAAAACTTCATTGTTGATTTTGTATAATTCTCCATATTGCATTTTTTATTGAAATTAAAAATGTATGGCGTAAATAATTTTCTTCGTAATTTTTCTTCTCTGTCTGCAAATTTCACTACACAATCTTGCATCAGAACTCCCTACATGAACATATTCTTATTTTCATCTTTAATAGCAAAATTTTTGGTTCAACAATAATTTTCCATCTGCAAAAATAAAATACAAATTCAAATATAATCTGTGCACGTCCACACCGAAGATCTATCGATACATAAATATTAGTCGAATAATTCGGTAGTTACATGGCAATAGGTTGTATCTCGCATTTTTTGCGTTTTCAAGTTTGTTCCATAAAATGCTCAAAATAGTGTAATATTTGATGTGGCAAAAGGATATGTCTCTTTATAGTCAGAATAAAGAGAGAAAAGACGTAACTTATTGACATGTAGAAAGATTGTTTTCATCAACATGGCAAAAAAACTCAAATATTTTTAAACTGCATGAAATTATTTAGTGAATTGTTGAAGGGTGTTTGTGTTCACACTGTGAAAATTCATTTTCAAACATTTATAAATAATCAAAACACTGTTATAATTTTCACTATATTTATTCACACTCTAACGTTTTCGCCCACTTCAATGGGCATTCTCAACAGTACTGAAACAGTAAAATGTCACCTACAAAAATTGAAGGTGGTCACAGAGGGGGGAGGTTTAGTGAATGTTACATACATCTTGTAGAAGAAATTATTAAGAGAATGTTACATCTATCTTGTAGAAATAATAATAACCTTCATTTTGATATATAATGCTCGAAATTTGGCTGAAATATCTCTTTTGCAAACTTTGTTTTTGCTCTCCTGTAAAATTATGTTTTAGTGAGATACAACCTATTGCCATGTAACTACCGAATTATAGTAAACAAATATTAGTACACATTTCGTTCATATTAGTTATTAGTAATTTGGTTCTTAATATAGCAGAACCTACGGATTATTTTAGCACAATGCAACAGGCGACGTGGGGGCGCTAATAGCGCCATAACTCTCCATATTGTTTTTATTTTTGAAATTAAAAATGTATGGCGTAAATAATTTTCTTCATATTGTTTCTTCCCGTGAATTCGTAAGATGTTTTAATAGCCTATAGTTTATTCCGGGAGGAGAAGAATCCAACAAATCAGAGATCATTCAAATCGGTACAGCCATTCTTGAGTTATAAGTGTTGTAACACACACGACTTCCTTTTATATATTAGAAGATAACATAAACAAACAAAAAATAAAAGAATTGATAATGGATAGAAAGTGAAGGTTTAAAAAGATATACTGTAATATTCTTTTGTTAGTCATCAAAGCAGTAGGGTTTTAGTAATAAGATTAGTTTTGTATTCATCGTAGAATTTCCTAAATAAAATTGGTCCCGCACGCTTTTCGATAATTACACTTTTCGAGTATCATGACTGTAAAAGGCAAGTATTTGTAATCAGATATCACATGTAAGACATGTCACTCAGGATTATTTTTTTCATCAAGTGAACGGGAATTCAGAAGGTCTCTCTCGGGGGCCCTGGATTCATCTCTTGTTCCATAGGGGAATTTGTTTTCTTACTTCTACAGTTTTAAATGGGTTTTTGACATGGTAAAAGCTAATTTTGGGGATTGAATTTGTGGACTTAGATAGGATATGTATATTTTTTTTGCTATTTTTACATTTAAATGTATGTATTAGCATTTTTTTATTTAATAAAGTACCTACCTCAAATTTATGTGTATTAGTTGGTAAGAAAGGGATGTGAATTGGTTTGCTCATTGTTATATTAATTATTGTTATAACTGTATGATACATAAAGAATCTTCTTCTTCGCCCTCGCCTTTATCCCATTTACTTGGGGTCGGCTCTCCTAGTCCTCGTCTTCCAAGTTTTCTGGTCCCCTGCATCCTCCGAGCGCAACTTTGCCTCCTTCATGTCCCTGGCAATTGTGGACATCCAGGTGGTCACTGGTCTGCCTGGTCTTCTGGGTCCTACTTCTACGTCCATTGTCTTTTTGATCATAAAGAATAAATAAAAAAATTACACTCCTTCAACTCTGCAATGGTGTGGTAAAACACCTGTCCTAAATGACTTATTTGATATTATAGTACGTGCAGAGGACAAATTTTGTGCCCACTAACTGTAGTTAAACTAATGGTTACTAATTTTTTGGAAGATTCACTGATGGTATAAGGAGATATCGAAAAAAGTTTTACAATTATTTAGTCATAAGTTCGATTCCCAGTTGGTTTACAAAGAGAGAAAGCGTTTTCTCAACACAACATTTAATTATTATGGAAGACTCCCGTAGCTAACATTTGAATAGGATTATTATTGTAGGTTTTCCTTAATGTTTACAGATAAAACCTTATAGTTAATGAATCATAGAAAAATAAGAAATTAGATACAGAGATAACAAAAGAGTCATTATATGCGTTAGTCATGGCAAATCTATAAAACAAAGAAATTATTATGTATACCTAGTAGTAGAGTACGAGTACAAGGCGTCACCTAGCAGACGCAATAGTTTTATTTAATTTAATTCTCTCAGAAAATCAATACAACATATTGTATAAACGATTATAATCAATGCAGTTAATCTTTTCGACCGACGGTACGTGGTGGAAGGTCATGTGAAATTAATAAAAAAAATCACATTTAACCATTTTTATACTTAACATTACATAACATGTAAAGACAAACCACATAGATCAAGCTAGTCCCAAATTAAGGTATGTATCTTGCATTATGGGTATTAACGCGATGATATACATATATAATACTTACGATGTACTAAATAATATATTTACACGTAACACTCATAACTAAAACATTTTGAAAAAGGTCGTCCTTCATTTTGTCACCAGCAATCCAACATTGCTATTATTACGTTTATTGAATATCATTATGCAGTAGGTAAGTTGACTACCTTCCTTATGAGAGATGCCATGATGATATTTAGGAACTATACATGTACATAAACAGAAATAATTCATTACTGTATCATACATTTTCTTTATCATATCCTAGTTGGGTAGGAGGTCTATAAGGCCTAGGGACTTCCTTCAGACATCCATTTCAATCGATAGGTATTACTTCCAGGGCCAGGTACCTACTGTTTATATGATAAATAAATATTTATTTTTACACTTTCATGAATACATCCAAACCTGTTTAGTACCTACAATAACAAGTACTCTAGCTTTGATGAATGATATTAATATATGTAGTTATATTATGACTTCAAATAGTACCTATTATAAGTACATATGTATGTATATATAATATTGAATATAGTACGGCAGGTCAGTGACATACTGCCATGAAGTTCATCACAGTATAAACTCTTATAGTCATTACAACAACACACACTGTTTATCATAAACATACATATAGTAGGTGTATCTACATAATACTGTAATATGATAGCATATAAAATTACAAATGGCGTGATTTGTCGTGTTTCTGTAATAGAATAAAATAATAGTTTATAATAATATTATTAATCTACCCACATTTAGTTGCCAAGTTTGGCTCCGTCTGATAGATGGATTGAGTTTACTAACTATTTAGATGCCTACAACACAAGTTAGATTAATGTTTCATTCCAGGCATAATATGTATGTATTAGTGATGTAACGAATATTCGTAATCGCATTCGCATTCGCGAATATTCGCACATTTCAAAGTATTCGCATTCGCATTCGTATTCGCAAAAAAATATGCGAATGTTTTGCGAATATTATTTTGGTAATAAAGTATCGGATATTCGGTAAAAGTACCGGATACTTACCCGGTACATTCGTATTCGCAAAAAAATATGCGAATGTTTTGCGAATATTATTTTGGTAATAAAGTATCGGATATTCGGTAAAAGTACCGGATACTTACCCGGTACATTGTAGAAAAAGGTACTGCAAGAAATATTCTTTAAGAAAACCGAAGAGTTTTGAAATATTTCAAATTCCTATACCATTTTGAAAATTCGGCGAGGGTGGGGTAGAAATTTTGATGTTTGAGCAGTTGTAGAAATTTAAGCAAGTCAGAATTCGCTATTCGCATTCGCATTCGCGAATATCCAAAATCACACATTCGTTACATCACTAGTATGTATGGCCCAAGTCTTGAGCCTTGAGGTACTCCACAGGGTCTAGGATTACTTACTATCAAACTCATTCCATGTAATGCTTTTATAAACGACTGAATATTATATCATCCTCCGCAAATGTTCAGCCCACTCTAGTAATTCAATATGATAGAATATATTTGTGATGGTATTACATATGTTATATTGTGAGTTGTTGTTGTTTCTTCATTTTGACTTCTCTTATGTTTTGATGTGTGATAAATATCTCTTCATATCCTTTTACGATTTCTAAATTAAGTAAACTGACTTCTGATTTATTCTAAGGTTAACCACTCAACAAAGAGTGAGCCAAAAAATCTCTATAAAATTCTTAAATTTTTTAAATCCATTTGTTTATTTAGCCAATAATATACATTTTTTTATCTATGTTTTCTATGTGCTTTACTACATAGGTACTATAGTTCTGAAACTATACACTAGGACAGTGTAAATTTATTACTGAATTATTTTTTCAGAAAACAAAAATACTATTTATAACTCTAAAGTCTGTACGTTGACAGAGCAAAAATTCATATCGATGGTATTTTATTTTTTTATTACACAAAACAGTTAATTTTTCACTTTAACTGATTTGAAATCTCGGTTTTTTCGTCAATATTATCGATTGAAATTTTCAAGAGAACTGTGTTTTGTAATAAAAATAAAATAACATACTATTCATAGTTTATCCACGTGTGTTATTACTCATATGATTCATTAAAATATTTAGTATGGCTGTTATATGTAAAACGATGAAAGGATGACGTAGAGGGTTATTTATATGAAAGAGGGGGTGTGAGAATATAGATATTGAGATAGATGTGTAGTGTAGTAGTGTAGATTACTTATTAGAACAAAAAAGTATTAAGTAGATAGAAATCACGTAGATATTAATTAATCTAATATATTGTTATTTTACAAGAGACTTAAATAACAACAAGATGAATGTTGATAATAAACAAGTAAAATACCTAAGTATTGCCTTTTAGATGTTATGGAAAAGTTTCTTATGCATTTTTTAATATTGTTAATAGACAAGAGACATTCATTGAAGCATTGCTTGTCTTGTTTATTATTTACAAGTTGAAAGCATTCATATATTATATGTAATATCTATACATGTAAAACATCATTCGTATATATGTACGCGTATGTTTATTATTATGTAGATACCTATTAAGTCTTATTTAAATGCAACTACATAATAGGTATGTTATGTTCAACTTGATTTTATTTTCACATTCTTCAGCATGCTTCAATTGGAAAACATAATAATAATGTTATTATTTAATGTGACTTTTTAATACCTTCATATATTTATTTAATTAGATTTTAGAGCTGCGTAGTATAACGTGCAAAACGGCATTGAAAATATGTTTTAAAATTTACAGTTTTAGCAACGTGATGAACATAATCGAATTACTCACGCTAAACCAAAATATTAATTCAAAAGCTATCTACATCCTCTGAAAGAGATTATAGTTTACATTAGTTCTGACATTTGTCACACATTATGCAAATTTCGTTATGACCCCGTATTTTCCATGAGATGTTTATACATTTTCAAGAGAAAAATATGAAAGTTGTTGCAGCTGGTCCGTCGTTTTTTTTATTTTGGTAAAGCTTTTAGCTTGTTACTGAACAAATTAGTTTCCTGTAATAATTTCCAAGTTGCAAGATACCATTATTTTTTCATTTATTTTCGATGTAATCCGTTACTTTTGTGTATCCATATTAAATGAATAAAAAAAAAATACTTTTTTATACACACTATTAAGTTTTTTTTTATTCATTCATTCTTTTTTCTTTCGCTAGTTGTTTTAAGATGTATACCATGCACCAAACTAATAAAATTATATTTTAATATGTTATAATAATTTATATTTATTGAGAGTATTATTAATTTTATTGATAACTTTCATACCTTTGAGTTAAAATTTGATATTTAATAAGAAGTAAAAAAAAATCTACGGGTAAAAAAAATAATCTGTAAAATTTTATCATACTAGCAGTATGTACCTACATATAAATATTATATATAGTTAACGATATATCTAAATAATAAGTTATATAGAAGGTACATACCTAGGTAATTAGGTAAGGTAATAAGGTAGAAGAAAGTAAATATCATTATAATAAATACTAGATCTGGTACTCTATGTAATATTTAAATAGTGATGGACAATGTTAATCAAAATTTTCACTTTGTTAATCGTTTATCTGTTTATGAAGAAATGAACTTCGTTATATTGTCCTTATGTATATAAAATATAACGTAACTTCCTGTTAATCATTACAGTTAATTTCAGAAAGCCGGAAGCTTTAAAAGATCCCCAATAAGAAAATAAAACCTAAAAATGTTTATCGGGTTCTTTTTTATGAATTTCTAAGTTTGTGTTACCGTTAAAAAAATAAGATAAACTTATAATATGTTAAAAATTAATGACAGTTTTAACGGAATTCAATTAATAACTCCTTAACGCCCTCCTTTACACTAAACTTGTCTCTAGAAGGAGGATGGATGTTCTGATTTAAGTTTTTATAAAATAGTGTATGTATTTTAATATCTGTATTGTTTGTTGTGTTCAGTAAAATTATCAATTATCAATTGGTTAATGCTCAGCTGATCAGGGTTTGAGTTTACTTTACAGTAGACAACAAGTAGCCAATCTAGTTGCTTAGTACAAATAATATTTAGTACTTAAGTAGGTAAGTGTAGTTACTATTGGACTGGTCGAATACTATTTGTACCTACAGTGTACTTATATAATATACATATGTATACATACAGTACTGTATTCTGCTTAAGGCAAAGGGAAAGGCATCCACTCTATTTATTCTTTAATTGCCAAACAACTTTATTTACCGCTAATAATAATAAACAAATGATTTCTAAAAATATACGTGTTCTTATACCTATAAATATATCTCACGTTATAGGTACGTACGTATCACGTAAATGCGACCAGTTATCACGTAGACGAGATGGCTTTATGTTAAAAACGTGTATCTTTTTAAAAAATAAAAAAAAAAGAGGTACGAACCGACTCAATATTTTCAATGTGAAAACTGTATTAAAAATGCATTTTTTTGTTATATGTACCTATATAAATAGCACCCGATGTCGAGACTCTAGCGTTAAATTCCAGGTAATTTTTTTGATTGTATAACGACAAAATTAATTACTTATATCGATTTATTGTACGTTTTTTACATAGGTACCTTCTCGGAAAAAAATCACGTTTGGAAACATTTCTTTCATTAGTTCTTTCTACTCTTTGAGCCTATTTAATTAATTAATAAACTTTTTTTTATGAGGACAGTTATTCAGTCATAACTTCAACTGCTTTACCATAATAACACATCCACAAGTGGGGTAGTCAGCAAACCAGATTCGCGTAATAAACAAGGAAGCTATCTTCTTGGTGTATACAACAATTAATCTCAATGTCTTTGAAAGACGACTCTGTCAATAAAAATTAACATAGGTACACAGTGCAATAAAAAAATGTTTATAATTTCAGGATGTAAACCAACTCAAAAAATCCCAAAAATGAAATGACAACAATTACCTAATATTTATTAGAATATACCTAGATGTTCTCAATATATAGCCATCGACATTACGTTTAGTATCTGCAGATAGGCAGTAAAGTATAGGTAGGTATAGGTAGTAATATTATGAAGTTCATTGCAACGTTTAGCGGTCAATCAAGTTACTTCTGTACGCCTGGTGAGTGGTGGCTCGTCTTGTCAATCTCTCGCCATCATTTCTCATGTGTTACTTACCTATGTATATTGTATATATAAGACCCAGTACATTATTATATGGGCTATGATATTTGGCTGAGAGGAATGGCTCGGAGACGTGGACGTCCGAGGATTAAATGGCAAGATCATTTAAATCAAATCCTACAGGACGGTCACGTGTTGAGCACGTTGAACAGGAGAGCATGCATGAGGAATTGTATGACAGTGACGGAAGCGAAAGATGTATGCAAGGATAGAAGGAAGTGGCGCTCGATCCTTTCTGCCTACCCCGCGAGGGAAGCGGCGTGATGGTATGTATGTATGTATGTATATTATTATATGCCTACACATACATATGTAGTTACATGAAAGTATAATATGTTACTTTGTTTATGGATCTTACTATGGGAACATCAATTCACTTATTAATCATTTACATATATATCTATCTTTTAGACATTGACTCCTAACTGAAATTTCAAATTCGATGCATTTTTTTTAAACGTGCGTTTATAACAATACCTATTTCTTTTTTACTGTTGTTTCGTCAGTGCTGAAGACCATGACCATCATTTGTGTAGGTGTAAATAAGTACCTTTCATAGTGCCTCATTCAAAGTCCCTCCTTCACCTGGTTACTCCGTTTCATTGATGTGTGTCTCCTAGTTCCGCTGCCCTCTTCACTTTCGGTCAGTAGAAGCTCTCTAGTCTTCTTAGTGAGCTGTGCTAAAAGTACTGGAGGATATGACGCACACAGTCATATAGTATACTGTTGCAATTGATATGGAAGTTTTAATACTATGTAATGTGTATTAGGTATCTAGAATGTATCAATATCTCTTTCTTTATGTTCTTTACTATGTGTTGTGTTATCAGCTGTTATATATTTTTTTTTTTTTTTTATTTTATTTTATTAATACAAACAAACAGCTTATTACATTTTATATAGTACAACTTAAATATTACATTTTTCACAAGCCAGTGAAGTTTGTTAAATTATTTTATTTAACACTTTATTCCCAATTAAAAAAAATACAAATAACACAAACAAAAAAGAAGTACACTCTATGCACCAACTGAGGCAAAAATACAAAAAAGTAAAGAAAAATCAAAATCGTTCACCCATGTAATGAACATGCCATTACAACATACACAAGTAATGAAATGACGCCCATCAGGGGGGCAAATGCTCTCCAAGCAAAAAGGGGTATATCGGGGGAGGGGGGGGGGGGGAGTTAGGGGAAATAATGCTCGTGCGAACCTCATGCGAACCTCACCACGTTCAGGACACTCATTGATCAGAACCGCGCAGAGATCTGGAAACAGCACCCCTAAATTTCGGCAATGATGATATGTAAAAGTCAACATCCTTGAAAAAAACGTTGTAATTCCAAAAATATATAGGTAAGTACCTGTAAACAGCTGTTTATATTAAAAGTTTCACCGTGCGCATTATTATTATTTGTCTTGGTATGGAAGCAGTGTTTGATTATTGACAATATAATAATTATATATGTTGTCATTGGTGCGAAAGTGATGATCGGTTTGCTATCAATCCATCAGGTGATTGATGGTGGTAGTGGCTCGGTAGGTTTCATCATCACACTTTAATACACCATTAATCCCAACTTTCTTTCATTCTGGTTTATGTGCACTCTCTAGCTTGTATTATGTTACCAAGGTATATCTATGATTCCGATAACCGATGTCATGTTGACCCTACCTGTGGGAAAGTGGCTTTTGTATTTATTTGATTTTTTGAAGACCTATGAAAATTCTTAAAAGATTTGCATTAGTGCAAATTTCTAAAATATTTCTAAAAGCACAATCTGGTAGCTTACTCCGAACGCTAATATTATTGTATGTCTAGTAACTGTCAAATATAAGTATCTAACTGCTAAGAATTGTTTTTAAAAATAGGCTGAGTAGTACGAAATATCAGTGGGTTGTAAATATCGATAGTGAATTTCTATTTGGAGTTACATATATCATTATGAATATTATTGTTTTATAAAAAAATAACGCTGTTCTAATATCTTAAAACATACTTATTTTTTTATTGAAAGTGGTTAAGTAAAAGCGCTATCTATATCAAAGTTGCGATATAAGTAGGTACCTACAAATAATATCTACTTATCAATAACTTTTATTTTTATAATTCTCTTATTGTTGATATTGCTTAAATGTGTAGGTAGGTATCTGCATTTATTAGTCCAGTAGGTAATCATACAATAAACTCTCTGTGCGGTTACTTACTGAAGCTATTATTAAACCTCTAACTTTATCTAATGCTCTGATGCATGTATTGGCAAATCGCGGCTTGCGAGCCACACGCATTTCTTTAGATATTTGAATATGGTTCTTCTATAAATTTCACAATCTTACTTACATTGTGTAAAAATTGTATACATTTTTTTGTCTTAGAAGTTTAAATTATTTGCCTCTCAATAGATTTTTTTTCTCTCACGGAATATGCCAGAATTAGCGCAGTCAGTAGACTGTTTATAATAAACAGTCAAGCTTTCCTGTCCTTGTTTGAAACATTTAATACATTCAGGCCGGGTGCCATATCTAATCGTTGAATCGAAGGTGTGAAGTGTCTTTTTGCGAATGCCTTCCTTTTACAGAACACTCAACAATTATATAAAAGAGACTCCACGAAATATTAATAGGAATTTCATTCATTGCATTATTGGTACATAGTTCTCAGATGAATAATTTTGCCGACCACTGATTTATTAGACCCTCGGCCCAGACGCGCATCTCAAGTCAACCATTAAGTTTAGTGGTTTATTATAATATAGGTATGTAGGTATATCTAATAATAATATGATTGTATTAGTTATAGTTCATAAGATCTACTTGCAATCGTTGTAATAACTCGGAACGCAATCATCTGAAATGGATTACACTTTCATTTTCTAAACCAACTCATTATTGTCTGATGTATATAATAAATAAATAAAAGCAAATTGAAGTACTCTGTACTTAAAATATGGTAGCATAATGAATGAAAGCGCCTTAGGAAAATATTGGATGTCATGTGGTATGAATATGTCACAATAATTGATGATGTACTGTGACGCACTCAGCAAAGGATTTTAGTTTCTTCAATACAGAAGAGATAAAGCAGACTGGATGTTTACTGAGAATGTCTTATGGCAGTTGGCCACAAAGAGCACCGGATTTTCCATCCATAAGTTTTTCGACGGCCTGGACGAATTTTTTTCGCAATACCCCGTTTCTGTAACAATGGCATTAGTTTATTCGACATGATTAATATTTTGAAGAAATAATATTCACACACTGAATAGAAATTAAACTTTGTGTAGATATACAAAACTAGTCTGATAACCACTTTATTATGTACCCATTGATACGCTTCATTACTTCTTATAATTTTTCGTGCAGTTCAATTTGTTTTGTGGTCAGTAGATTTACCTACATCTTTTATGTACCTACTATTCTCATTAGAAATTTGTCATTAAAAATAATTAGTTTTCACTTTTATCAGTAGGATGGAAACTTATCGACCATTACAATAATACTTATTTGATTACATACAAGTAGATACAAATTTATTTAAAAAATTGTCAGTGGATTGAGCAGATTTCACAATGTTCAATGTAAATGATGATGATGATTCTGGATGATTTTATTTTGACGCCGTTTAACAATCCCTAGAAGGTGAGGTGAAGGTGAAAAGTTCAGTTTTCAATTTGCTTCTGAAGCTGGTGACACTCTGATTATCTCTCAATGGCACCGCTAGGCGATTCCACATAACCGGTTCAATAACACCAAAAGCCCTCTCATAGAAGTTAGACTTACCAGCTCTATTGGGCGCAGTAAGTCTATTCACAGCCAGTTTCGAAGAGCGCAGAGGTCTTCTAGTGGTCAAGTCAAGGGGACAAAGCTCTGTGAGGCACGATGGTGCCATTTTTGTTTATAGCCTTGTAGACCAAAAGGCATACCTTGAATGTCACCATTTCCTTAACCCTTCACCAAATATTATTAGTTTGACAATATTTATTTATTTATTGATACATCAACGGCCCACAGGCCTTTTAAAAGAAATACTCTATTTTCATTTGTACAGAGAGAACGATCTAAGATTTGGATAAGATTCTACCCTAAACCATTTAATATCTTGATTCTTGTAAATGTGTGGTGTGGCAGTCTGCCAAGAAGCACAGGTGGGTGTCGGCTTCCTCTCTGCAGAATATGCAGTCTGCTAGAAAATTGTTTACTATTTATAGAATATTCCAAGATATCAATTAAGGTTTTACTATTCATCAATAATATCTATCCTATCCTATAGTGGGTAGACAATTCATTAGAGAACATGCTTATTAATCATGCTAATGAATATTTTCTCATTTCCATATATGTTTACAGAACAATGCATTAGAAAAATGATTATTACTTATTAATAATAACAGTATGTATTTAAATTTAATTTACTGCAATCTAATTTGGTAAGTCATCACTCATTCATAATTATAATCAACTAACAATATTAATAATACAAACATATTTATTGTTGTTCTTGCAACATAAATACCAAGTCCTTACATGGATCGGAGATCCTGTACAGTGTATGCTTTATACATTGAGTTTGAATATTTCACTGACGTCAAAACAGACACCATACGTACCTACCCATCGAAAATAATCATATTTATATCTGGCTTACTAGCCATGTTTAGTGTGAGGAAAAAGTTATTAAAACCCTTGCTCCCAAAACTGAGTTATAATATAATACCTTCACCCACTCAGATTAATTTCTTTACCGAAAAATCATAATTTTCATCAATATTATCGGGTTGGTTGGGAGTTCGGAAAAATTATTATTATTATTATTGTCTTTAAAATTACATTGCACATCATTACAGCTTTTTAGCCAATGCGATGTACAAAAGAGATATGAAATCCTAGCTCGCTCTCTGATTATATTAATTTAATACGATGATATTTCGTTCCGTCAAACACTTGGCAAAGAATTGGTCTCCCACTCTTATTCTTAAGTTTTCTAGTGTCCTGTGGCAGAAGTTCGGAAAAATATATACCTACATTTTACATCTTACATCTATCGATGAAATTTGTAATGTTGATATTTATTGTGTTACTGTTTGTGTCCCTTAAGACATTAAATAAATAAATATTGAATTTAGTGATGAGTTTTGCCACCCATAATCCTGAATGCCTTATTTTTTTGACTCGGAGAGGACAGCTTGTATGTTTATTGCATGTGGCTAGTCTGTTGTCTATTCTGGGATATGCCGTGATGGGATTGTATTTTAAGAATTTTTATGAAAAATTGTTTGTAATCAATGTACGGTAAAGAATGAATAAAAACAATAAATTTTGTTCAATAAATGGCAGTTATTGTTCTATATTATTCCATACGCTAAAAACAATTGACAGTCGGCAATAGTTTTAACCGGAACAACTCTAATCTCAGATACAGCAGTTGGACGACTAATTATTCCATGATAAATTATGAGTATATACTATGTACTCGTACTCTTTGGTTGTTATGAATCATAAGCTGTTTTTTTATGATATTGTTTTCTTTGAATAACATTAAATACCCATGTGCATGCATGTATTAGTAATACATAATATGGACCGCAAATCGCAATACTGTTTTTGTCCTTGATGTCAGTCTGTGAGGAAGAGGTTTGGGAAATCCATGAAAGGGCATCCAGCAATAATTATCATTGCAAGTTTCCTCTTTGTTATTTGATTACTAGGTTTGCCTGCATCATCTTCCTGTTTGCGTATCTACCTAATTATAACATGAATAATCAAAATTACATTCTGTAGAAGCAGTGGAGTGGTACGTGATATAATTCAAGTCGTCTGATGCTTCATAAGGAAAATTATACTTCGTTTATTTTATTTAATTTTCTGGGTTATGTTATTTTATTCTTAATGTATGTTTTGAATTATTAATATTTATGTATTTTATTATTTTCCTCATCATGTACAGGTAATTTTTAAAATAATTTGTACGTATGGTGTGTAAAAGTTGCTCCTGATATCTTGAGGCTGCCTGATGTGATTCGTTCGGTGACCCCTTTGAGTTTTTTTTCGCGGGTGCTTCTAAGTTTTCTCAATGTACAATTTGATATGTCCGTTGGTTAACATCAGTTTTCAAATAAATAAATATCTAAAGATGAGTGTGAAACACGTTATTATAAACAAGCTTTAGTTTAGACGACATTAGCCTTCAGTAAAATTAGTTACATAGATGTATCGCCGTAGGTTGCGAGTTAGGAAATCATATTTAATTAATTGATTTGGTATGAAGGTACGGATTATGCTAAATATTTATATTGTGTTTTATCGAATTCCTATATGATATTATATGTATAATATTTTATTGTAGTAATAATATCATATAAGGTAGATATATGATGATTATAATTTTTTATTTACTATAAATGTTTGTTTGTCTGTTGCTACCTTGGATGTTTTTGGAATATTATCTACACTTAGTGTCGATATAAGAATAATATAAATTATATTTATCATATTTGTTGTTGTTTCAAATGACATCATACTATTTTGTAATTATTTTGATCTTCCGTAGATTTAAAAGTTAATCAAAGGCAGGGTAATATTAAACATTTCGATAATATTAAACATTTCTGCCTATATAAGATCTACAATCTAAGGAATTGTTATTTAGATAAATGTGAAAATTTCAACACTACCCCACACAGTCCATGTTCGTTCATTGCTGGATCAAATCCTTTTCATTTGCATGTCACTTGGTTTTATTTTTCACCAGTGTCTTGTCTTTGACCTGGACTCAATTACTCTTTTCACATAATTCATCTAATCAATGTTCTTCTCACGTTCCCTCTCCCAGTTATTGCTCCTTATTTATTGTTATTCATTGTCATGTGAAATGACACGCTTAACATAACTACGTAGCGAAGAAAAACGAGGAAGGAAGACCCCGCTGTCATGTAAAATTAATAATTTCCCCAAAAGAAAGAGAGTATCAGTATGCCAATCTTTCACTACGCATTTGCTCCACATATCTAAACTTTTGCATCGCATGGACAGTGTTTATTTAAAAAAAAATACTAATGAGCATGATTTCCATATTTCCCGGCCTGAGTATCTGGGTATTATATGGGTTTATTTTGATAGATGTATAATAATTTGTAAGTACATGTAAAGTCACGCAGTAATCGTGATGATAAGATGACTGATGTGACCTCCACTCTCTCACTGAACACCGTAGTGATAAGTACACATCAGTAGCACTGCAGCGATGGCACCAGGAAGGCAGTAGAAGGCTGCTGTCAGGCACAGGGTCTCCTCATTTTATAGTGTCATCTCTGGAAACACAATAAATACATAAAAAAATTACACAATTATATAATTATTAGAAGCTAACAGGAAACTGTAAGGCCAAACCATCTATCTTTATCTATCTATACCGTCACGGCATTTACCAAACATGGAATAGCCATTAGATCAGCGATGCACAAACCGCGGCCCTCGATCGGTATATCTGCGGCCCGCCAGCAAATTATATAATTTTAAAAAAATACCAGTGATAAGTATCGGGTATTCGGTAAAAGTACCGGATACTTAATAATTCGAGTAGATTATTTAAGAAAACTATGGAGTTTTTTTTTTAAATATGTCAAATTCCTATACCATTTTGGAAATTCGGCGACGGGGGGGTAGAAATTCAAACACGTAACATTTTTAGTATTCGGTATTGACAAAACAATAGTCAGTTCAAATACCCGGTACGTTGTAGAAAAAGGTACCTACTGCGAGAAAATATTTTTTAAGAAAACCGAGGAGTTTTTGAAATATTTCAAATTCCTATACCATTTTGAAAGTTCGGTGATGGGGGAGGGGGGGGGGGGGTAGAAATTGTAATGTGTGAGCATTTCTACAAATTAAAACTTTTAGTACTAATTTTCTTATAGTGGCCCGTCATTGGATCATAATCTTCCCGAATGGCCCCTGTTCCCTATAAGTCTGTGCATCCCTGCATTAGATCAACCGAATGTTAGGAATGTTGTTAGTGTACTAATGTACAGACCTAGTAATGTTTACTTATTTTTTTTATTTTTATTGATTACTTTTAATTTTTGTATTTGAAGACTGTATTTTTTTGTTTATGTTGATTGTAAAAAGGCATAAGCCGTTTATTTCATGAATGAATAAAGAAATATTCTGTACCAAAAAATATAAAGTATTAAGGATGCGTAAAATATATGTATGATCATAACTGAATTGAATTTGTTAAAAGTTTTATAATATGTTATATTTTACTTACACTAGAAAACTAGAATGTTTTACCTATATAATGACTTAAAGAAGATAATGAAAGACCTACTCATTCTTTTCCGGGAACAATATTATTGATTATATTATATATTATGAATCTCACAGCGAAAAGATCTCGAACTTAGTTGTATGTATTGTTTTGAAGTCTGATTACCACTTACGTTAGTACCTATGTACCTAACCTCGAGATATAATATCGTTTCTATGGCCATGTTTTGGTAGAACCACTGACAGCAGCTGATGATAAAACCCTTGAGCTTATTAATACATTTATATTATATAGGAATAACATTAAAAAATATATTAGTTACATATAATAATATTAATCAGCCCACAATACACATATCTACTTATAATAAGCTGAGATCATCTTCGTGTAGGAAATACGCTTAGCAATAATAAGCAATTTATTGTTTTTGTTTATGTAGGTACTCGAAAACTTTGATGTGTTATTACGTAAAATCCTTTGTACTTGTACACGATATGTTGCTTATCATATTTTTTTTTTGTAAACGAAACATGTAAGGTGATGCTACAATGTTAATCCACGTTACAGCGGGTTAGTCAGTACTGGAAACATTAAGATACAACTTAAGTTTGATTATAATTAACAATTTCTGGTGTATTATTTTTTGTAGCAGCTTTTTAAAGAAGTCGAAATATAAGTGTTTCTATTTATTTACATAATTTACAATATTATCCATATGATCGTCTTTGAGCTTTAATTTATGAAAGAAAAAACAAATATTTATTTGAAACACCTAACACATACAGCGAAATAAATAAAAATCGATTCAAGTTGAGAATATTCTCATTCAATTTTTTTTGTAAAATATTTTCAAAATATGTAAATTGTCTAGTTTAATATTATTGTCTTTAAAATATGATTAGAAAAGTCTTAAGCGACGATAAGCCAACTCCCCGTTTATTTCATTGTCTTGCATTTTATTACTATTAAATTTAAATCCAGGTGGTGATACGGTAGCGTTGTTCAAAGATGAAGATGAGAAGAAATGCAAGAATGTTCCACTTACATTCTGGATGAGGAGTCTGGAACCTGGAATTCGCCTTGCCTCTCACACAAATTCACTTCTTTTATATATATAATAATAATTGATTTAATGTGCGGTAATTTTTAATATTAATTTATGCGGGTTTGTAAATTTACATATTATTTATAAGCGGTGAAATATATTGACGCGGTAACGAATTATAGGCGGCGCGAAGTGTGCGGATTCACCATGAATAATGGAAAGGGAAAGAAAAAATGATAGGACCACAATATATGATTGCTGCAAGGATCGGAAGAATTGTGACAATTTTTTGATAAATGAAACATTTCACACAAACTCTTTCACCTCCACATAGGGACAACCCGAAATCAACCATAAATTAGAATTGGCCCAAACACCAGGAACAAATGAATCAATAGTCCAAAATAATAAATTAGACAAATTATAACTCCGTCATGTGACCCAGGGTCAACATAGAGATATGTACTTAAATATTAATATTATAATAAGTAGGTATTTATGTATATGTAGTACATAATATTATTATTTAAACTTAATGTACTGTGTACCATATATGTAGGTATTATTATGTTATGGTAGCATGAGTCTCAGGTGTTTGTGTGTCACGACTTTTCCTTAATGAAGACGTTTAATTGGTGTAATAAACTAACTATTTATGTAATACCTTAAACATGATGGTAGAATCATGACACTTCACTTATTAGGTTCACAGGAAGACATTGCCTCAAGGCAACATGTACCTACGCCTTTTGTACAAACATTTTTTTTTACTGTAATGCGTTTATTATTATTACACACCAAAAAGTTATCATATTTTTGCCTATAGATCTAGAAATAAATTTTAGATAATTATCAGTACCTACCTATGTGTGTGCATGCGGGTGCTGTGTTCATCCAGTGGAATCCTCAGTATAGGATAGTTCTCCCACTGTTTTCTGTAAGTTTTCCAGTGTCCTTATTGAGACGGAGAGGACAACTTGAATGTTTATCATGTTTACGGTTAGTCTGCTGAATACTCCACAAATATCATGAATGGTTGATATTGACAGAGTATAGTAGTGTGTACACAATGTGGTAACATACAAAAAGTATTATTCATACATTTATTCAAAATTTCCTTTCACGACGCAAGCTTTTAGCTTACTGTGAAAAGTGTATAAGGTAGTATTTGGGTTTATAATAAAAGCACAAATATATTTAAAAAAAATCAGGTAGGTACCCAGATTATTATAATACAATTATGTATTTAATTTATTTACCTTTAAGTAATCCTTTATGTGTTATAAAAAATAAGGCATTACGGATGTGTCAATGGGTATACCGTAGTTTTATGAAAACCTACTTCTCTTTAACAGTATCAGCACACTGAATAAGAATGAGAAACATATTATTCCACTCCGGGGACTCCACAGATAGGTAAGTATGCAGATAAACTCACTTGTGATATTAAAATAATATAATATAATATGATGTATTATGTAGGTTAGTTACATATCGTATTATTATTATTATTATTATGCATTATATACCTTCATACTAGGTAGCTAGGTAGGTACCTACATTATAGTGTAGGTAGTTAATAGTTAGGTTTATTATTATTTATTTCCCCTTTGTATGTTCACGATTTGCTCTCCTGCGTGTTACTACCACAGTACCAATAATAGCCAACACATTGTCGTGATGCACTTGTTCTTGAACAACAGTTTTTTTGGTTGTCTCGCGGTGGATCCGCTTACTGTACTATGTACATACCTACCTACTACAATGCCTGCCTAATAATATTTCTATGAAGGCTCTGCCTCTAATATGGAATTACATCTACGTTTTAATTTATGTTGCGGATGAGTTTTATTGCTAGGTACCTTGTATTCCTTAGACTGAAGTGGTCTCCAAACCCCGGTACCACTACGAAAGTGAAAATCAGTCGTTTTTTATAATATTCCTTAACAATATCGAGGAGATCATGATATATGTAATTAAAATTCAAGGAAAAATTTAAGTTTTGGATTCTGAGACCTAAAACAAAATGGACCTCACTATTGAAAACTCGGAAAAAGTTCATTATCAAAACCTAGGCAATCATGACATACCTACCTACTTCAAATTACAAACACTAGAGACTGCAACACTTGAAAACAATGCGTAATGGGATTTGCCTCTTTGTTAATCTCTTGATTAATCAGATCCTATGAAATCTAAAAACGGGGTTTGTGTGCCTAGTAGGTACATTAAAAAAAGGTTATGGTTTGTTGTGCACTAATAAAAAGAATAATTAAGAATTTTGGCATAGCAATAATAGGAGAATTTCAGATATAGTAATCCGAAAATATTACCATACAATACAAAATAGGGGAACAATATGATAACATTGATAACACTGACAGTTCAAACTCCTCACTAGGCCGGAGCCTATGTTACATTATATTCGACAGATGACAGCTGATAGGCTTATTGGTTCTAATAAAATAGTTAATATTTTCCTGTACTTAAAAAATATTTAAGTCCTGTTTCATTATGAAATGGATAAATTGGTTCATTTATTCACCAACGGATAATTATGCTACATATTAACATTAACTTACGTTCATTGTAAGAAATTGCTAAAGGCAATATCTAAAAATATTGTTTTTAATTATTTACAGACCATAAAGTATTTCTTAATATTTCCTGCCGCCGTTTGCTGATAATTATAAAACATTGTGCAGTTGCTAAAATAGTCATTAAAATATTTATTACCTGAGTGTTGATAATGTATTCATTATGTTTACAATAACTTTACAAACAAACAATTATAAAAATAAGTTATTTTAGGTAGTTGTCTATTTTTTTTTGTAGCTGTACATTGCATTGGTCTATCTATCTATCTATTCCCTCACGCTGTATCCCAAGTGGGGTAGGCAGAGAGAACGGAACGCCAATTAGATCTGTCCTTACATACTTCTTTCGCCTCCTCCACAGTCATACAATTTCTCATGTACGCACGTCGATTTCTTTTACTCAAAACACGGCCGTCCTTGAGAATTTAATCTACATGTTCAAGCCATGTAGTTCTCGGACGCCCGCGCTTCCTCACACCCCTCCTTTCAGCCATTGTCATTCTTTGGTTATATTGGATTATATTAATAATTATTTTTCTTATTTTTTTTTCGCCATTATCACAATACTACGAGAGTAGTGCGATTAAGGCTGGTCGTACTGAAATTTTAGTATCTCCGCCTTTCTCACAAGAGATGCGACGTAAGGATGATTAAAAAAATTATAAAGGTAGGTATATAATATGGTCACCCATCCTGAATGTATTGTTTTTTTGCATGGCATGCAGAGTGCGACCACAACATTTATTTCACACAGTGAGTTTACTGGCTACCTAGCTATCCCACATGTGGGATATGTAGTGATGGTATAATATTTAGATAGATTCTATCACTTTCACTTATTTTAGAGGCATTGACTATGTAACAATTACGAGACATTTTCAAATAAAATATTTAAAACTTGAATCACTATGTTTATTTGTTACATTAATTAATGTAACAAATAAACATAGGTGATTCAAGTTTTAAATATTTTATTTGAAAAAGATTCTATCACATTAGAAGTATGTCTGTTTGTATGATGGAATCTTAGGAACTCATATAATATATATTCATATTCATAAACTATCGAGTGATTAAAATTTATTTTATGTATAAATTTCTATATAAAATTAATTGGGTGTTTTGCATTCATTTGATGCATAATAATTGATCATAATTAATGTTTTTAGTATATTAATCATAAAGGAATTTATGTGCAAAGAAATAAATTTATCATAAAAATATATTTTTTCTATTAATTTATGTTAGTATTTATGCAATGGACTGGACGAGGATTAATTATTTATATCTGTTAAAAGAAAAATGTGTATCTTTGTGTTAAAATTATTAGCTAATAGCTATACCTATACTTGTCAATTACGTAGGTATACATTTTTCCGTTTCTTTTTATATAGGTAATTATTATATTGATTTAAATATGTAAAAATTGTGGTTTATGCAGGTATTAAATATGCAGAAAATATTTGTGATATCTCTTTACGATATTTACTTTTATTGTTACTTTTTTTAATGTTTCTCTAGACACTATCACCTGAAAAAGTTAAGAACTTAATTATTGTTTCAGCGTCATTTACACGGGAGATCTTGATCCATTCGAGATATTGTAGATACTAAAGATATTAATGCTTCTGTGGTTTGCATTAATATTTCTTGATTGGTGGACCTTGTATTATGATAATAGTGTTTGATACTCATGATTCTTGACAGTTTAATTTCAAATGCGTATATTTGAAGTCTCTAGGATCCTAGATGAGGTTTTCAACATGATCACCATTGAGAATTGTGAGTAATTTCATGGGAAATTACATTCTGCAAACTGCACCCTAAAAAGTATTAAATACACATAATCTCGATGTCTTCCCTAATTTTAATAATATGAAATAATTTGTATAATAATTATGTAGGTAGATCTATGTGTATAAGAATCTATCCAAGTTAAATTTCTTGTTTGGACATAAACGAATTATATTAATAAAGGGCATAGGTGCAAGTGCAGCGTATTATAATCCGATAAAAGTTTGTCGACCGTTTCTACCTTATACTGTACCTATATGTAGTACATATCGACATAGTACATAGCCTTCTTATAGTCCAGCGAGACTAGATATCTTATACATATAATATTATGTACCTAGTAATATAAATAATATGTAAGCTAGAAGCTACAAGACCACGGTCAACATTCATCCATTCATCTGCGCTATACGATCTTTTTACGTATACGGTGTAGTGTACGATTTCTACAGTACAGCTGAACTTTATGTATTGTATAGTTTTATGTAGGTATTTGTATTATTATTATGTATGTTACTTCGTGCACGAGATCGGTAAAGTAGAACGTAGATCTCTGTATTGCCGACAACCAGTCTGATATTAGGTGCGAGTGTTATAGTGACGTCGGCCGTTTTGGGTTGCATTTAATCGCTTATTTTCGTTTGTAACGTGTGATAAACTTTATTAAAACGTATCAGATATACAATAAATTATTGATAACGTTGTGTTTATATTATATTGTGTCCAAACAACGAAGTTATTTGATAAAATAATGAGTAAGTATTGTATTGATAGTGTGTGCGCATGCGTCATCTACTATTTCTTGTCAAGTTTCGAATATTCAATTTTCTCCCGTACAAGTTGTTACAAATACATGGAAATAAAACTATTTTACATTATACTGTAGAACTTTTATTATAAATATTAGCTCTATTAAATGTTCGTAAATCTGTTGCCTATATTTGAAAGATATTTTTAGTATAAATATTCCACGAATAACTTTGCTTGTAGTTTTATTTTCCTCGAGTGAAAGTACGATTTCTTATTCTCCCAACTTATCATATTTAGATTAGTCTATAGGCACAATCATAATAAATGAAAAGTACAACATATCGGATATCTAAATATTGTAATTTAATATATAAAGTTTTGATTACGTATTTATTATCTACCGCAGAACTTATATAGTAAAAAATATAAAGCTATTCATTTTGTGACCTCGTAGAACCTCTAGTACAGAAAATAGAGTTTGACTCATTGATTTTATTATAAACATGAGATCATGGTCTGCTTGTTGCCTTCTTGCTATCGATAAATTTATTAAAACATGATTCCAAAATAATATTTATGCACTATAAAAAAATAACTGTAATTTTATATAGGTACATACCTAACTATTTTCTTGCTTTGTTTCTTCTTTATATCATTTTTATCTGTTTTTTTTTATTCTCAACCTTACTTCCTTGAAGGGTCACATTGAAAAGAGAGTATAAAATATTCCTAGGATGGCGATTTTGGTCGCATGTGAGGACAACTTTGCTTTGAATAAGCGGATAAATAGGAGTCCACGACTCCTGAGATATCCGGGTGTGAGGTGGGTCTCTCTCTTCAATACCTACCTCACTTTTCAATCATTCGTATAAGCATTTGTTACGAATATATTACCTATAATGTAACTACTTCTTTATGCAGGTATTAATAGGTAGGAATTCTGGCGGACTAATTGTTATGAAATAATATACCCATCTCAAGTGGATTCGTATTCTACTGAAGAGGGATAAGAAAATGTCTTTCTTTTCCTATGAGAATCTATTTAGTTGACTTTCAGCATTGCACACTACAGTATTGCAATATTTTCGTGCTCACTCTCTCATTCTGTCTAATTAGGTGGATATGATGGAACTCGTTGATTAGATGTTATAACTTTTTGTATCCCTACGCTATGAACCACTTTTATTATACCTACTCGTGTTTTTACTAAAATTAGAAATGTATGCCCATGAATACCCCATTTTTTGGAAAATATTAATAGATAGAGACATACAGTGAAGGCTTTGCAGTTTTGCAATATACCTACATGTCAGCGAAATTCTAATTCTTAGGTGTCAGTGTCAATCCTATACACTGATTTAGCAGAAATCTGAGTACATAATATGGTAAATATTATTAAAAACACTTAAAAACAACGAAAATTGTGAGATTGATTGTTACCTACCTCCTTTGATCTGAAACTGTTAATAAAACATACGGTCCTTTCCTACGGTATATACGGTCTTGCTGTATTTAAAAAAAAACACATTTGAAAATATATATACAATTCCTATACCTACCTATATCTATCTATGTATCTATAACGTCACGACATCTTAAACAGGTTGGATATTCAGTAAGTACCTGTATATATGTAATAAACATACCTACTCAAGTTGAGTTGAGATGAATAAATGTACAAGTCGTTCTCTTTGCGGCAGTAAAAATAAGACATTTAGGATGGATGTTATGCCTTATAGTTACATTTTCTATGCTATTACAATTTTTCCTTTAAGAGATGATAAAATATTGATTGTATTGTTGTGTATTGTTTCAGGTTAGTGAAATGGGCGAGCGTCGCGGTACGAAGGCGTTGGAGCTGTGGTGTAGACGCATCACAGAGGGTTACCCCGGAGTGAAGGTTGATAATATGACAACCAGCTGGAGAGACGGACTAGCGTTCTGTGCTCTCATACATCACTTCAGACCTGATCTAATGTAAGTATACCTAACATCCCATGTTAACCTGATCACACCACACAGAATTATCCCATTAATGGGTTCAAAAACAAAGGCACATGTAGAATACTCATCACCGACATCCTACCTATATAGTCAGTTTAACCGTGAATAATTAAATCAAATATGGAATACTTTCATTCTGTGCAGTCCAATATAATTAACACTTTTTTGTTTCATGAAATTCAAATCACTCGGTATAGCCTTAATGTAGAACATAATTTGGTGGAATATATTTTGAATGCATTTAAGTAAGTACCTAGTACACTGAGAAAAATACTCAAAACGAATCATTGGTACGTACTATCAGATTAGGACCAGAGATAGTACAAACGATTCATAAGTACGAATCCTATTGCAAACAATTTGTTTGCGAACAGTTAATATTATAGATTCGTACTTATGAATCGTTTGTACTATCTCTGGTCCTAATCTGATAGTACATACCAATGTTTCGTTGTGAAATTTCGTAAGTATTTTTCTGAGTGTACCTACCTAATATGTTTTGGTGGCGAAATTTCACTACCACTAACTTTTTATTTTACTTGGATAAAAATACTCACTGGAGAACAGTGAGATAAGGTAATATAATGTCAGGCTTGTAAAGCGACCAGTTTTTTTATTATAATTTAAAGTCTTCTTCGACGACGTTTCGAGTAGGTACCTACGTGTGAGTCATCATTTTCATAATAGATAGGTATTCCAATGAGATAATAAATTTTATGTGGTATTTGGTTCAAATAAAGTAAATTCCTAGGACTAACAAAATACAAAATGTTACGTATCTACATATTATTAAGAAACCCATTCACACCTTAGAGAAACATTATCAAGAAGAGCATCTCAAGTTACATAACTATCCACAGTATTAGACTTTTGATATGCCTAGTTAGTTAATAGATTCTGTGGCATCTACTATATTGTGTTTTTTTTGTCTTCCAGGTAATAAGTTGGTATAATAAAATGCAGGCATTATAATACTGCCCAACATCTGAGATGATTTTATCTAGTTTGACAAAAAAACTAATTTGTATTCTCAAGGTGCATGCATCACTTCTAAGGTCTATCTAATTCCCGTAACCAGCATCATTGTGTTAGACCAAATATCTTCCTTAAAAAATAGTTAATCGGATTTTTTATCGATTGTTATCTCGACGTGTCTGACGGTTTCTCAGATTACCCCATTACTTATAACCGACCATTTTGGTTTATTTATTTACATAAATATTCATTTGTTTATTTATATTATTTGATGTTATTATTCTCTTAGCTTGCGTAATATTTCAGATTGATGTAGATACAACAGTAGGTAACTATTTTTACTATTTTTTATTTGATATGGAACAATCAATCATTTGGAAAGCGTATCTGAAGTTAAAAGCCATCATATTGATTTTATTTTGTTCACATTTTATCGACAATATATTTATATAAAAAAAAGATTGTTAATATTAAAGTAAAACACAAATGTTTAAATAATTTAAAATATGAAATAACACTGTTTTTTGTATCACAAAAGAGTATACAACTTATAACCACCACCAACTTAAAACCTATCTAAAAAATACAAAATGTCTACTGGTTCTACATTTTTAAGAGCCGGCTTTTTAAAGCTTTCCCTCTCTCAACTTCCACATTGGTTAATTTTTGTAAATGTCAATAGTAGGCACCTATTACGTCATTTGAAATAATATGATATTCAAAGATCAATTTTATATTTCGTATAGGTACATTATTTTTTCCCCATATTTTCTTCAGGAAATACATTAAGCCCTTTCATTTAGTTACTATGAAGCTTTTTATCCATCAATCGTGCTTAGCTATTATCGTACCGTGCAATGCTTAAAAATACCTACACATAATGCGTAGCTAGATATTATATATAGTAGCAGTAGGTATTGTATATAATATATATATATAGCTAAGTAGATAGATATTTGATACAATAGGTGACTATATTATGTAGTAGGTAAAAGGTATTTCATTGCTAAGTCGTTAAATGCCGCGATAACTGCCGTATAACGTGTTCATATATTATATTATTGCATGTTATGTGTTAAGCATTATGTCTCCATATTAAGGAATATCGATACTGTATTACGTTTTGTATTGTATTGTATTGAAGTAGGTACCCATACTGCATTATTGTGCTGTGTCGTTCCGTTAAATTGCAAATAATAAAGATTGCTGCATCGAGTATGTCATTAGTAAGTTAGAACTTAATGTGCATACTGTCATATTGTCAATGATTGTATACCTACAACAATATCAGCTGTACATGCTTGCGTGATTGTGGATAGTTTGTACTTCCGATATATTATTTACTTATTCATACACATTATATAGTTATTATATTCAGCAAATAAACCGTTTGCTATTATTAGTTCCCTATAAAGTTAGGTATATGTATTGTTGATATTATCACATTATGATATTGTATAAGGTCGTGTCATACATAACACATCATGTTAATATGTAATAAGTAAATACTATTAATGATACACCCTCACCTCGTGTCTTTGAACTTGTGTTACAGTTGTAACTTGGTAATTAAGTCCTTTATTCTCCAAACACATGGCGTGACCATAATATTCCTTTTTGCAAATGTTTTTTTTTTTTTTTGCTATTACAAGTTTTCAGCCTCCTTCTTGTATCGTGTCTAATATCAGACAAAGGTCTCCCGTTTAATCTTCCACACTACTCTGTCCGTCTCATCCTTTTCTAATAACCACCCAACACTTTCTTAATGTCGTCAGACCAACTCAGTCTGGTATTTTCTTTGTCCGACGATCATTTGTTTTTCGAGAAACGTAACCTGCCCAGTTCCATTTTAGTTCTGCAATTATCTATTAACTTTTAACTTAATATTTCCAGTATTCATTGATTTGATTAAATTAATTAGTGATTTATACTCTGTCGTTTTATTTTCAGCAACCAGTTATTGTTTTGATAATAATTGCCTATCTATCATTCACCATAATATTATCTCCAATAGGTAGGTACTAAAGTAGATACATTCCAATGGAAATGGTTTCAACACAACATTACATACTATCAGCTATTGGGTAGGTACCTACCTTAATAAATCACAACGTTACCTTGTAAAGGACATTGCTTATAGAATATATACTCGTAGTGATAGAGACTGGTTTATTAGAAACGTATTGCATAATATTACTACAATTTATCAAGACACCACCTCCTGACTCCTGCATTCCTGATCCTGTAGGTATAAATTCTATTAGAAATATTATAATTAATTAATATGAAACTGTCAATATATTATAATAAATAATTTATTGTTATTGTTATATAAAGACATTTCATATTAGATATACCTACCTATGTTGAATATTTCAATTTATTCAAAATCAAAATGCAGTGGGCGTACCTATCTATTGGAAACCAGAAAATGTGCGGAATCGCAAAGATCTTGTTTTATTATTAACATGTTTGCATTTTATATGAAATTATTATTGTTGTTTTTCAAATGTTCTGTAAAAAGCAGGCATTCGTTTATCAATTTTTACGCCAGTATTTATTTGTTGTATTAATTATGTTGACTTTAAATAAACAATTGATATACTTCGCAGTTTTGAATACTTTTCTATCTTTCTCCATCCCGTCTAAGCATCTTCCGCTAGTAGGGTAATCAGTATACTAACTCCATGAAAATATATAAATATGAGTCCTCTTCTCCGTGAAAATAATAAAAAATAAATTGAGACATTCATGATGGGTGGCATACCTCATCACTGCTTAACTGTAGAAGGCAAAGGTACCTCCTTATTACAGTAAGACACAAAAGTTGAAGGCTAATCTTTGCTGGAGACTGCACTAAGCATTTTAATAATGTAACGACATTTTAATATATTTAGTTTTCTAAAATTTGTTATATCAGAAATGTTTCGTACTATAAAATGATTTTGCCTCATGTACATAGCCTTAATAGGTTGTATTGTAAGTATATACGAGTGCGTACATACATAATAATATTTATGATATAGGACTATAGGAGTTTGTGTTTGTAAGTTGAGTAATGCATCGCCCTGTCCAGTTGTAATGGAATAGAGGCGCCTAATAAATCTATCAGTCCACCACATCACATCACAGTACAACATAGAACCGCTTGGGAAACTTGAATATAATATATGTAATTCAACTATGTAACTAACTCGTGCCTAATCTATCTCATATACATACATATTATTATATTACTACAGCCTAATGCAACTATAGGTACGTAAAGTTCGATACACACATAGTGAACTAAACCAAATAATGTATTAAATAATATTTAGATGCAGTATATTAAGACTCGACTGTATCTTAATGTAAGTTTATCAAGTAAAAGATATTTTTTACAGGAAAATATGACAATCCCTTATTCCTTGTAAAGCCTCGGAATAAAATAAGTTCTCTGTTCTTTTCGATAAGTTTTATTGTATCATTCTGTAACATGTAGGTATCTATCTACTCGTAAAACAACACATGATTTAATACGAAAGGACAAAATTAATGAGCTATGCCATCCATCTTATGTTTCATATATGTAGGTATTTTGTGGCACTGAGATGACAATCTGTTTGAATGTTTACTACGTGAATTTTATGTGGAGCAATTATGGAAGATCAAATGTGTCAAATTTTGTTTTTTTTTCTTTCTATTAGTATGTATAGGTATATTTGTGTATAGGTGTAAGTATTTATTTTAATTAGGTATGTGTCAATGTGCCGTAGTTAGATGGAAGAAATCACTTCAGAGTGATAATCTCGCCACTGCATATCGTCTTAGTATTTTAAATTTTGTATTGATTTGCTAACACTGTTATAGGTATAATGATGATGTGCAAAAAGAATAAAATAAATAAATAATGATATCGCGGTGATATAGATTGATAACTAGAAAATATTACTATATACAGTTGATTTAAATATCGCCGATTATTATTGTTTATTTTTAAATTCATATGATGGGGTGTTCACATTTGGCGAATATCGCCAGGCGAATTTCAAAACATATCGCCAGGCGAAAAAACAAAATTCGCCGGATATCCATAGATCGTCACACCTGTTCACACAGTCCACCGATATAGAAACGATCTGTCAGATGCACTTTGATTTTGACACTGTTTTCAAAATGGCGGACGTCGAGATGGAGATCGCGAAGTATTTATTTTTAGTTGAAAATGTTATACGAGGGTGGGGTGAAAAGTTCTCGGCCTGACAATGAAAGACTGCGGTTTTCAGATTTTTTTTATTTTTTTTTTACTACTTTATCTCTCTTGACTTCAAAACACTTGATCCAGCGTTTCTCCAACATCAGTACTCCTTCCAGGAAGTGAAAGTCTGGAAGGTTGCGAAAATATTTATCTACAGCCCTTTCAACTTCTTCATTGGATACAAAGAGCTTCCCAGAAACAAATTTCTTGAAGTTTGGGAACCAAGAAGTCTGAGGGTGCCAAATCAGGAGAATTGGGGGGATGGACGAGCAAGTCATACCCCAAATCTTGCAGTTTTCCCATCGCCAACACACTCTTGTGTACGGGTGCGTTGTCTTGGTGAGAGATGATTTTTGTTTCTTCGTACCAGGCCTCTTTTCGCGAATTTCGCCATCCAGATTGGTTAAAAAGGTTAGAGTAATATTTGTTTGTGATTGTTCTACCCTTTGCAAGGTTATCAATTACCAGGATACCTTTTCCATCCCTAAACACGCTAGCCATGACCTTTCCAGCAGATGAAATTGACTTCGCTTTCTTTGGAGCTGAACCAGCTTCCACCCATTGCTTGGACTGCTGTTTTGTTTCTGAAGTGTAGTGGTGGACCCATGTCTTATCCATGGTGACAAATCACCGCACAAAATTGGTCGGATCCCTATTCTATCGGTCCAAAAATTGCTGCGAAAATCATTTGCGAATTCCTTTTTGATCGGCATTCAACAAATGCGGCACCCTTTTTGCGCGGAGCTTTTTCATCCCTTATTCTTTGAGCAAAATGTTTCCGACCCTTTTTTTCGATATCCCTACAGCTTCAGCAATCTCATTCACCTCAGTTGCCTGTCGGCCAACACGGAATCATACACTTTTTCGATGGTTTCCGATATGGCTGTGGTTTTTGGCCATCCTTCACATGGGTCATCTTCGAGGGGTGTGCGACCACCTTTAAATTCAGCTGCCAATTTTTTAACGTCTGACATTTAAGGAGCAGAGTCCTCGTAAACTTTTGTCAACTTTGGATGAATTTCCGTAGGAGTTAATCCATCTAAAACGAAGAACTTTATGACCGCACGATACTCAAATTTATTCATTTCCATGAAAAACAAGCAAGACGTCAACTGCAAAAATTCGTGTGAAGAAACTACTTAAGAGAACAAGTTGAAATTTGTCATATGAACTAATGACACATGCACCCAGGTAAGGAATACAATTTTTTGCTGATTGGAGTAACATCTCTGTGTCAGGCCGAGAACTTTTCACCCCACCCTCGTAGTAGAGGTTATAAGGCGCCTTTTAATTAAGGAAACAAACGCCACAAACCAACAACAAAGATAACAGCTGTCACGAAGCGGGAAACATTATAAAATTTATAGGTTATAAAGTTTTTACCATAGATACGAACGCCGCGCACATCTGCGCATGCGCAAATCGTTCAATCGGGCGAGAAAGTTGGAAAGTGGTCAACTCGAGACGATATCGTTTCTACTGGTTTTTATAGTTTCAGACTAGCTGTCATTTTGTTCTCACGGTTCAAATGGCTGGCGATATTTTGGTGCTCTGGCGATATTCGCCAAAGTGAGAACACCACATTAGGTACTGTATTGTGTTTGATGATATGAAATTTCTACAGTAATATGTAACATCTTTATCAATACGTTTTAATAATTTAGTTATTGCGTTAGGAAAGCTTCTTTATTATACCTATATATGTCTATTTTTGAACCTAGATAATATATTATTGTTTGAGTGTGAGTAGATTTTGACTGGTTCTTACACCGGCCTACCTTGTCTTGCCTTGCGACTGGCAACACAACACACATCATGTCACTATTATAATAGGTATATACTTATATACTTAACAATACAACAGCAGCAATAATAACAAATACGTTATTTCGATTAGAAAATGCAAATCATTGTATTGCAATATAACGTTATATTTGTTAATCTGCTAAACTGTATTATATGCGATACGTATTATAAAAATATTATGTGTATCTCTTTTAAACAACACCAGCTGACCTCATGGGTATGTATTTATTTATTATATAAAATACCTATATACTGGTCTGCAATACATTTATATAGGAAAAAAGTTAGAAGGATTATTTTTATCACTCTTCTTGCATTTCTACAATAAGTTTTTTTTTCTTCAAAAGTATACGTACATTAGTTAAAATATTTTTATTAGTGATATATTGTCCTACTAACTATTAAATGCCAGTTTTTTTTTTAAATAAGTGTAAAAAAGTTGAACATTGGAGCATAATTATTAATACAAAAGTTTCATTACGTTCAGAATATTATTCAGCATGCAATTGAAATCTCCTAAAGACAAGTTTATTAGATAAACACCATACAGCTTAATAAATAAACAAAAAACAGCACTTGTAAATGTAACCAACTTGCTGTTTGATTATTTCGATTTAAGACGTTTAAATTAATATAATAGTTTCCATTTCTCGAGAGGAATTTTATAGTACTTGGTGAGGTTGAGATTTATACAAATTTAAGGTCGAGTATTTTCTAACATTTTCTCTACAGTTCGATTCTTGATTATTCATCGTGATAAAACTAACATGCAGATTTTATTGAACTCCCGGATAATACTTTATATATCTTATAAATATAAATATCTACATAAAAACTGTTTTGGTGTCACATATACACCCATACATAATATATTAGATAACTGTAATAAATTGATTTATAATAAATCCATTAGAGATACAAACTCTTTGCTTTAGAATAATAATAATTATATTACTAACATTAAATTAATTAGTTTTATTCAACAATAAATCACTCTACTCTCTCGTCTCGTCTTGTCTTGGGATAGAGTTTCGCTATTTAAATATATTTATTATCTTTATTTTTTGCTTCATCGTCCCACGCAAATTATTCTCGATCAATAATATTTATGGTGTCCTTATACTATATAATTAAAATCATATTTTTATATTTTTATTTTGTCATATTATTATCTCGCTGATGATGATCATGACCTCTTGAAATTTGCTCACGTCTGTCTTTCATAGCTGTGTGATTTTTCATATGAATAAAAGGGGGAAAAATATAGAGGTATATTTGGACACAATTGTCCATGTTTCCAACTGATGGTATTTGATAAAATATTAATGTTGAAATTGTTGAAATAAAATACTGATATTATTTACTTTTTATCTTTATTATTTACAAGCCAACCGGCTTGTAAGGATTTTTGTGTGGAAATACCAATTACTAGCTATCTATTTTAACAATGAAATGACTTAACTACTTTCTTGTTGTTCTAAGGCAATGCACCCGAATTCAAATGAATATGTGAAATTAGAGAGGTGAATTGAAATAAAAGATATCGTTACTGTGTATTGAGTTTTTACCATGCTTTCATTGTGTTGTTATAATTTTGAAGTGGTTTGGATCGAAAATGAACGAGTACAATTTTAATATATTTTTTGAAATATATTTTAAAAACACTAATTTTCACGTATAATTAAGTATTTAATCAATTAACAAAGATTAAATCGAGCGCTTTCGCCTTGCGGAATCTTCAGGGCAAGAGTTACTTAAAACTAAAGAATGGAACAAACTAATTTACGTTATATAGTCTAAGGGTTGGATGGAACATACGGAATTTTAAGAGGGGGTGTTTTTTAAACGATTTTTTTTAACAGGATATGCAAAAATATTCTTCGTTCTGAGTTCAATAAAACTTTTTTACAAAATAGTCATTTCCTGTGAAATTTTTGTTGACAGAGGAAATCAATTTTAGTACGAAAATTGGGCAAAATCTAATAAGTTTTTGGGCACAATTGACATTTTACAACAAATGGGTTCGTTCACTTTTGATACCAAACTACACAAATTTGAAAGCTTCCGAAACGCAATTGTAGCTTTCATTAAATCAATAGTTAGGTAGTGTAAAAAAATCAATACAAAACACCTTCACTAGAAACATCACGAAAGCTCGCTTTAGTAGGTACGGTGCGTTGCAAAGGTCATGCAATGACGAGTCAAACTATAGGGTTGAAAAAGCTTTTAGTAGGTTTAAGTGTTACTAGCTGTACTACGCCGTACCAGGTGTTGGTGATTGTATGCCTTCAATAAAGGGTTTGATGAACTCTTGGATCGATTTGATGGGTATGAGGGTTATTTCAGGAAGTTGAAAATGTAGCTCGTGTTAATAATGGTAGATTATATCACATTAATTTGTAAATCAGAAATTATTTAATACATATAGTTCGCTTTTTTGTATTATTATGTAAATGTGTTATTCATTTGAGTTCATGAACTTTCCACTATTTTATTTTCTTCTTAGAATATATTATTCCATAATTATATTTATTATTTTCACTATAAAGAATTGTGAATTAATTGAATTTTAGAATTCTCGTTTATTTGTATTGGAATTTCAAAATATCCATGTGGGAATGAAATTTCCGTAATGAAATTGGATTGTAAGTTTCACTCTTTCGTGCTAGTTTTGTAGGTGTTTTATCAAAGGTAGGTAGTCTTAGCATATAAGTCAACAGCTTTGATTCAGCAATGATGTATGCCATCCATCTTTAACGTTCCTTTTTGTGGCATGAAGAGGAAGAACTGCGTATTTATTACATGCATTATGGGTTATGCCGAAGATGCTGTGATCAAATGACACATTATTTTATTTTGTTGATTAACAATTAAATTATTGCTCTCTATGTTAAATTTCTAAGTATATTATTTTATCGGTATTTATGTTGTAAGATTCCGTATCTATTAATAACAATTTAAATACGGTTTATTCTAGTTTTACTGGCACCTTATTAAAGTGACCCGGGTTTCGACATTCTAATACTATGTATTTGTCAAACTAAACTTAATGCAGATAAGATTATTAATATTGCTTAGGATATGTTTGACAAAGACATCGGTCACGTGTATAAAATGCTAGTAAAATTATAAACCATATTCGAATTTCAATGTTATTTTACAAGTACTTACCATGAGAACCTCTAAAATTTTTGTTCCAAAAACTTGTCAAGATTACCGCCCTCTGTGTCGAATATTAACATTTTCAATTGCATGTCATGAGAATCTCTAAATTGAGTTTATATATTTAAAAAACTTGTCAAGTTTGCCTATTATATTATAAAACCTTCCAAGTTGATTAAAGATTTCGATTTATTGAATATGCGCACCAAAAAAGTGTAGATAAATTGTGTTATTATTATTATGAACTTCAAAGCGCCGCTCAGCGCTTTTGTTAGTTGTTACTTACTGCTGCTTAGTCAGAAACGACGACAAAATTTTGTAATAGTTATACCTACTGTATTGAAATACGTTATTGTAATTGTACATAGATAGTACCTAATAAATAGGTAATATTGTGTATCTACATATATATTATAATGAATACTATATGTATTATGTATGTAGTACATTTAATGTGAACAACGGAAATCATTGAACGTGAACATGCGACCACAGCCTTTCTGTTCTGAGTATTATTATAAATAAATAGGAATCTATCGGTACACTTTATACTAGCTTTTCAAATGTGCAATAATAGTATGAAACTGTTTATTAAAAAGTATGTAAAGTGAAGTATCTCTATTCCTTATATCAGATATGTATCCAATAACGCAGTGTAATTTTACATAATTAAAAATTATTTCATAAATATGAAGATTCCTTTTTGGAGAGGTAGAGGATATATAGGTACGTATTTCTTTACATTGTTCATTTAGAAAAATGAGCTTTTCATTTTGAGGATAGAGGCGTTTTTTCATTGTATCGATTAAATGCATTGTAGCCAGGTAAAATAAGCACATTTCTGCATTCATAGTTAAATATTTGTGAAAACTGAATCCATGTTACTTTGCTTCAATTATCTGTCATAGTTTTGGTAATTGTATTATTTAATAAAACGTTCAAAGGAGTTTGAGTTTGAGTTTATAAATGTTTATAGAAAGTATTGGATAATAAAGGAGTGGAAAAGGGTTATAATTTTAAAAAAAGTAGTAGTTTTATTATTTCTTAAAAGTGGCCATGGAGGATGTATAAATAAACAAATAGTATCTGCATATTAGAAATTGAGTAAAATATTTTTGTAATATATGTACGAGTAAGTAGTAACTACACATTCATTGTAAAGCATTGCGAGCATCTATTATTATAATATGAGGATGTTGTGTGATTTGGGTGCGTGTGATTGTATTCATATGTATTACATAATACTAATAATATGTTTGATCCGATATCAGTGTACAATTGTACAGTGCTATTTCTATATTACGATATGTCTTCTGTAAGGTGTTCCGTGATGCGTTAAGTGTATTACAGACTGTACATGACATGTAATAATAATAATATAAAATAAGTGATATCACATGTATACCAGTGTAATAATACTTTCGATACATGTTACCTGTGCTGTGGAAATTATAATATTCCCACGATATTGGTCAACAATACAACTTTTGGGCCTGCGAACTATATATTGTATACGCAACACTTGTATCTTGCATCTACGCATTTGTAAATATTGTGTAGGTACATAATATATTGCACTAATTAACTGTATTTAAGAATGGCTGGAATAATATTGATCCCAAGAAATATTCAATCAAACACGTTAGTTAGTTTATAAAATACGCTATTACGAATGTTTGGAGTCATACAATTTACTAATATCTACCGCTAAAAATATAAGCAACGCGTGACCCCATGGATTCGAACCCTGTGGATACTGTTATTCTCATGCACAATATCAAGATCCCTGTCGAAACCTAGGTACGCATAGGATATTTTTTTAGTGGTATTAGTAAAGTTTTTGACCCAAACGTTGTAATAATGTTTAGAAACTACCATAACGTTATCGCCAAATCAATAAATAATATTATATACACATTTGGATAATTATTATTATTGAATCAAATTTTTACCTTTGCCCGTGGCCTACAGCGGAAGCTCTTAATAGCTGTCTCGGAAGTATAATAATAAAGACACAAAGAAATACTTAAGTATTAAATAACTTTTATAATACGTAAATATACAGAACTAGCAGGAGAAATAAAAAATATTTGGCATTCTAGGTCCGTTTATATAATACCTTTAGTCATGTCAGCTACAGGGGTAACTCCGAAATCTTTAATAAATAATTTACAAAAATTAGATTTACCGGTTAATTTGTACATTTAAATTCAAAAATCTATTATAATAAACACTTGTAATATTGTAAAAAAGTTTTTGAACACAGATATTTCAGGCACAATGCTGGTATTTTGAACCCGCGTTTTGAGCCTAATCCTTTGATAACCTGTATAATATCTGGATAGGTGAATTTTTCCCGGCATTAGACTGTTAAGTTTTTGTGTGACCATGACTGATCATATAGAGACTTATCTGGTTGTATAATGCTGAGAAGTGTGGATGGCAATTCTGCCGCCGCGTAAAAAAAAAAAAAACTTTTATTACCTACTTTTTTAACTTTAAGTTATTTGTATGCGTGTAGATATGGAGTGATTATGATTTATGAAATAATTCCACTGCGATAATCTCACCACTGCATATCATCATAATGTTTTGTATGTATCAGTACCCTTATTATATGAGTGAATATACAGGTCAACCCTCCGTGTCATAAAAATAAACAATAATACATATATTAACTGCATGTAATGAACATACGTGTCCTGTTCTCTGAGTCATAAAAAAACAATGATTGACAGATTTACTTCGAAAACCGTAAAGTGAGCAAACAGGTCGTGTTCTTCGTACTATATCATATTATGCAAAAACATATAATAAAAAAATATTAAAATATACATCTGCATATAATTATGGTCTCCTGGTAATTAGTCTATCATGACTATTATTTATTTATTCATACATTCAACGGCATATTGCTGCATTGTATGGTTATGTGGATTAATTTATTTAACTATACCTTGAGACTGTTTTTGGCACAAATCATCCTCGTAGGATGCTATGCCATAAATGAAGGAAAAAAAAAAAAAAAAAAAATGGTTATGTGTATGTGTGTGTGTGATAAGTAAATGTGACTGCGTTTGAAATAATTGTTGTATTGCATCGAACTAAATATGATTTTTTGTATATGTTTAATGGCCTTGTGCCGTATATGTTATTAAATAAATAAATAAATAAATAAAAGCCTTTTATTACAATGACTCATTTACAAGCAATACAAACAATTTCCCTACATAAACATAAAACCAAAACAAGAAAATCAGCAAAAAAACATTATCAGAAAGTGAAACACACAATCACAAATATAACAATAATAATGAAGTCAATATAGCAAAACGTGTTTACAGGCAAATATAAAAAAAAAAACTGAACAAAAATAATTAAATTAAAAAACAATATTACATTATATATCTCCATTATTTAATCGATAAGTATTGATCCAGTGACACGATGAACCATTATATTGTTACTGTCACAAAGTTGAATACATATTTATATTTGCATAATGTACCTGATATTGCTTTCTGATCACATATATTTGCCTTTTGAACAGTGACCAGGTACATCCGTTCAAAGCGAAACTCAGGTCGGCGGTTGAGGCGTATCGAATCGAAAACCGCAATGTGATTTAGTAGGTCCACCAATACCTGCAAACTTCATTGGTTTAATATAATGTAACACCACGTAATATCACTATTGCATCACTCTTATTCATCCAGATAACCATTACTAACATAACAATAAATACATAAATATAATCTGATATAAGTACCGTATTACAGCCAGCCGAATATAGGTCACTCATGTCATGTTATTATTACTGTGGTCACTATATAGTATTATCTTGTTGTATCTGCAATACAAAACGGCAAACAGTTTTTTTGTTCCTTCGGAACACCGGATACATTTATCACAATTAATTATTTTCATACTCACTATTATTTTATATAACGTGATTTAATAATAATTTTTCGAGTTTTTTTTATAGTATTTTATCTTTTTGTCTACGGATTTAGTAAATATTTTCATTTTCTTGTTTTATTTCGCTCTTTAACAGGGGGTGACGCAGGGAATGGAAGCATCCCCTATTAGTTCAGAGTTGTTCTGCATTAAACAAGTTAAATTTTTCCAGGATATTTCTTACTCTATAATGCTATTGTCATAAGAAATATGTAATGTGAAAGAGGGTTCTTCAGTTTATGGATAGGCAATGTTCTTTTTTTGGATTATTATTGAATTATTATTGGACATTCTGAAAACATGATTCAGCAAGGAGCTAGGACCACAATCTTAGTCGATTGAAAACAATCAAGGAAGAAAGACATTGGAGAATATTTTACAATGTACCTAAATAAATAAGAAATGTACCTGTAGGTATATTACACCAAACTTATTTGTTTTCTGAAGTATGCCACCCGCCCTGGAGCCTTTTACTTTTATTGGCGTGAAAGGATTATTTGCATGTGTTTTGCGTGCAGTTAGCCCGATGGTTACTCCACTTGTGGAAAACTCCGTAATAGTATGAATAATTGGTAAGATCTCTTTAGATATTGATATACTTTATATCGATCTACATATTATGTGTATTTAGCTCTGATGCATCCAGTATACCTATAAGTTTGTAAATAACATGATTATGTGTGTGTGTGTGTGTGTGTGAGGGTGTGTTTGTGTGTGTGTGTGTGTGTGTATACCTGTTTCCTGTAGGCTTTTACGTATATAGATACCTGTTTGGTATATATGTACATAATATAATATATGATCTATTGCCATAGGTGGAGCATTGAATCCGTTATGATGAGGACTATAAAAGTACTGAATTACATTATTAATGTATCCAATTATACTTGTGTAGGTATATATACCTAAATATAAAAATGCAACTGCGTCAATGTATGTGTGTAGTGGAGCCGGTTAGTAATATTATATTATTATGTATTGAAGATAATATATTAGTTTTATTAAATGCTTATAGGTTTGTGTACTTTCCTACCACAGTACTAACTTCATTTGCATATGCTTACTCGTATACACTTTCCTATAATGATGAACCTATTGAGTAGGTAGTCCGACTGTGTCTTATGCGTAATGATGGTATACATTTTATGTATTTAATATTGAATGCACGCACATAGTGTATAAGGTAATGAATAATATATTAGTGGGTTTAGGTATGCATTATCTGGAATATTAATATAATATATTATTTATTACGGGATATAGCAACGCATCTTTAGTAATACGTAATGAATTCATAATCTACATATCCATGTTTAGCTTTTAACCACATTAGTCTATAGAGATATAGGTATAGGTACATATTATTATTATAGATGGGGTTTGTGAATGTACCAATTGGGTGAAGTGCACTTAAACCAGCCCAAACCGATTCTTGCACATTGGGACACCATTCCTACTTTCTCCCAAAGGAAATTTACACGATCTACTGGTTGTGCAAATTAGGTGTTTGTTGAACTCTTCAATATATTCACTGACAATATGAAAAATTCGATCGGAGCGGAGCGTTTACTGTCCCGGGAATTTCTCGGATACAAACAATAAATAAATAAACATATATGCATACATACATAATAATATGCAAAATTTCAAAGGTTTATTGTATATAATATATAGATATGGGTGAAAGAATATTATCAATTCCTCATAATTATTTTGATTGCAGTTAAACCTTTCTATAGAATGATACAGCCATTATACTTACATACCTACATTATCTCCCCTATTTCCTGTGAATAGTTCTTTTTTCTTTGTTTAATTACACGCATTTACTATTCACTGTTTGATTATTGCTAGTTATGTCTTAAATTACTTCATTAAATAGAAATAAATAATTAATGTGTAAGTGTGTGTGTGTGTGTGTGTGTGTGTGCGTTCCACCTGCTGTAATGACGACGTGCGTAAAAAAATAATGCGTCTGATGTGCGTTGTAATGTATATTTTAAACTTACCTTCCTATTATAATATGCATTTTTGTTGTATCTAATCAAGACAGTTCCCATTGTTTCTATGATGTAAGATATAAGGTACCTACCTACCTTAATATATTATGAAGGAGGTGGATGTGTTCAGTGAATAAAGTAACTATGTTTATTTTGTATGGGAATTGTTCGGTTTTGTTTACAATGCGTGTTTGCTTTTTGAAACCCGTACTAAAAATATACGTATTTATACTCGGCTTACTAGCCATGTCTAATAATATGATAATATTATATAAGTTATCCCCAATTAAACTTTGTAGTCTTAGTCACAAAAATATTTGTACTATGTTATACATACATATTACATAAAAAAAAATATTCTTTCATTAATAGAAATTTCGTTCCATTATGTAATTTTTAAATTTTTTAAATTGTAGTCTGCTGGTATTCTATGGTCAGAATAAGCAAAAAACAATTGTCACTGATGAATAATTGTCACAAAAAATGTGTTTGGCACACACCCTGTTTATTTTTGCAAATAATTATTTTATTTACTGGCATAATCTTTTCAGAACTAAACTACATCCACTTACATATGGTCCAGCACGACGACAGTCTCACTAGCCATAATAATTTGTCAATCGCGCTATCCATATAGGATTCTTTGTCTGGCAATCCACCCGTAGTGAGTGATTTGATAGGAATAATTGAAGTCAAATATTAAGTTGAAATAATTCTAACCTCTGTTTGTGTGTGAGTTGTCGCAGCCTGACACAACAACAATTGTAATACCTAACAACCTGTTATTCCGTGATATTGCGAGTTAATTCGGGTGTTATTGTTGCTATGTGAGTGCGCGCAGGTCGTTGGTTTAATGGCTTGTAATAAGTCTGATAGTAGAAGGAGGGACGGACCGACACTTGTTTTTGGGTGTTACATCTCTTTGCCTTCGTATGAGCATTATTATTAATAATAATATTATGTAAGTACCAACCTATATAATGATTGTTTTATTCCTGATGCCTCTTTGCATTTCTCCCTCCGGCAGTGGCGCCATCGTGTCGGAGTCCCTTCCAACTAATATTATGTATGTCTTACAAATAGACGAGACTCACAAATTTTAAAGAAATTGAAGATTTTAACACGAAGACAGTATCACAATTTCCTCTCCCAAATATCCTCAAGGATTGCTAGCCACATTTACCTATGTAATATTTTATTCAATAGATATTTCATATTTGTAATACATAACTATATAGAACTTCTTTATCTTCTGCCTAATCCTCGCAATGTTTCCCATCATACTTCATAAGATAGGTACATGATATTATTATTGATGTCGGGTCATGATTCATAATTTGTTGCGTGGGAGATCTTAATCCATGTTTAAAATGTTCTTGTTTTGTGTTAAGTATATAGTTACTAAATAATTGTTCCGATTTTAAACTTCCCACATAATAATTGACGAGTCCTGATATGTAATCTGTTTTTAATCGGATTTGATCCATCACTCACGTATCATCTATTGAAAAAGTAATTTTACTATTCATTACATTATTTTAAATAATTATGACTCACATGACAAATGAAACTAAGACGACGATAAAAAACGAATAAATAAATAATAATAAATAAATAAATAAATAAATGACAAATGAAAAAAAAATAAGCTTGTGCTTCAATCCAAAATATATATTTAGGTAGGTATTTGAATTTATTATATTTTTTATTTGTCTATGCTACCATGACATTTTGTACAACTTACAATTAAGATAGAAGTAATCACTTCCATGTCATCGATATTAAGACATCTCATTAAGATGTACAAGTAAATTACACATTGTGTTCGGTGTTCTAGAGAACTCGTCCATTTTCCTGTAACTCTTTTAAGTTATTGATACTTTTAATATATTATTTTCATTTCGGAGATGACTGTTTGGTGTTAAATTTTTAAACTATCAGGGTATCTTATTAAATATTTTAAAATGTAGGTCACGTCACGAGGTAGGGCTGGGTCCCGTATCAGGATATATTATTATGTTGGTGTTAAGTAGAAGAGCCTCAGTTCTGGTAGGCGCCACCGCGTCCAATATGGGCGGCACCCGTTAGATGATCCTTCTTTCACGAGATCTCAGTGTTACACATCTCACGTGTTTAATTCATAAGAATGTGCAGTTGTTCATTGTAGTAGGTAAATCATTTTCATTTTCTTATTCGTGTCTGGCCTAGTAATCTCTCCAGTATTCAGTCAATCGTGCAGCAGTTGGAGAGGCATCACAAATATCTCCCATTGCCAATTCTACTAGACACTGAGTATAATTTTACATTTTACATAAAAACAACACAATTATTATTATACACAATATTATATTTATATTTTACACAAGTAGGTGTGTCTTGTAAAGGATGATACTGTGACAATATGGATTACTTAGGTATGCGTCACAGCATTACAGAATGGCCTCGTTTTGCAGGAAACCTCACCACAATCTGTAGGTAATTTACATTTGAGTATCGTAAACGTCAAATAGTTACTAAAATAATCTAAATCACTTTAAATTGATTTCTGTTCTATGTTATGGCCTTGTGAATAGTTGCAGATAGTATCATCATACAATTAGTACAGAAGTTATCTCTTCAAGTAAATCTATCATTATTAAGACACCTACTGTGAGAAAACTCTTTATCCAATGACGGCTAGCGTTTAGCACGGAAACTAAATTTTCGACTCAGTACTGAGTAACGTACTACCTATATAATTAAGTATAAGTTAATATAATAAAAAGTTCACAGTGGGTACCTACAATACGCTATTCTGCGTGTCAAGATTTTTCGTGCAGGTTGTGTTTTTTTAGGAATTAAATAATTGTTATTATGAAATTACAGACGTTCAAAGAAATCAATTACACATTACATATATTCCTCTGCATTATTACGAAGCAGCCACAAGGCTTGTTGGTGTTTGTTATAAAAATACGAGAATAAAAACAAAAAATATTCCCACGTAGGTAGGTGATTGAGTAACAATATAATATATGTTTAATTATTACATTCTAACAGCTTTATACCCGGCTTTGTACAGTATAAAATCATCACATGAGAATATATTACAATTATTAGATTTTAGTCATTTATTTATTTTAATTTTTTGATACAACAAACTCTATCATGACTTCTTGTTCTTAACTTTGATTTTGTGATCCATAGTTATCAATTTTGCGTGTATGCAAATTTTGAATTAACATTGCTATACTATATTATAATAATGTCATGTGTCTATGTATTTTATTTATTGTTTAAATATGGTTATCTGGAATTTTAAACTTATGTATATTGTAATGTAAAAGGCCTCAGCCATTGATTTGAATCATTTAAAATAATGGCAATTCATCAAATAAAAATTAATGTTATGATAAAGTTATGATGACAGTCATTACAGGGACTTTAATGTCAATGTTTATAATTAGAATAGGGTTTTTTAATCTAGGAACACAATTTGTAAATAAGAATGGCACTAGTTTCTCTATTACATGTTTTGTAAAATGTACTATAAAAACTGGTTATAACTTATAGAAACACAGATTTTGCTGGTTGACATCTTAGTGTTGTCTATGTTCTGAAACGATTCAAGGACACTTCATCATTCATTATTTCTGAGACATTTCATCCATGTCGCTGCATAAAATAATGAAATGCAATAAATAAAACGCGAGTCATTAACATACAGGGGTACAAACAGACTGACATAATTATTAGATTAACTTTGTATTAGATAGGTATATACAATACATATTATAATATTATTATTGCAAATTCAGAGACTAAACGAAGATGCGAACAATGAGTAATATAATAATATGATATGTCTATATGATTATGCAATCTACAATATTATATGGTAATATAATGCATAGGTAATGTATAGACACATATAGGTGTGTATGTACAGGTGATTATTAATTATGTATTATTGTTTAGTTCGATGAACCATTTGGCACGGTGTATTCATCATACTATCATATAAGTTGATTGACCGCTAGTTGCATAAATATATTATACTACATACATATTGTATACTTATATTCTTACTATATTTACAACATATCTATATATATGATGGTGTTATTATGATTGCATTACTTACATAATATTGAAACGAGATAGACAATCACCATCAACGGGTTAAAGAGCTTATTAACTATCAATAAAAAAACGTATTTAACTAAAGTAAATAGGGAGTTATTTTTTCAATTTTATTTTTGACAGTCTATTAGGGCTCCGTCATTTTATTAAAGAAATAAAATAAAAATTACAATCAATTAAATGTTGAGCGTAGTTTTCAAAATTGAATGGACTTTTTACAACTGCGTGAGTAAAAATATGAAGAATACCTAGCTGTTAGTCAACAGACACCTCTTTTGCACAACCAACAGATTGTGTAAACTCCCTTTAGTAGGAAACTAGCAAGAACCTCATCAATTACACATTGTTAACGTTAAATACCACTGGAGAAAACTTCCAGGAGATCTCCTCTCAAGAAAACTGCTAATTTTGCACTGAACCGACCACCAATTTTTTGGGAAATTGCTTGAAGGCTTCCCAGCAATTAACTGTTACTTGTATTACATTTGAAAATAATACGTAATATTGAATGAGCGAGTAATAAAGCTATTTTTTCGTTAGCAGATTAACGAAGTTGAACATTGGATTAACTGTGCTCAGTTTTACTATTGAGAATCGTACCTACTGGTACTATGTATCATCCCACATATTATACCTACATAATCCATCACTACCATCATATATCTTCTGTCGATAATGTTACTAAATTGAGTACATCTCACCCACATATTGACTCAATAATGTTTGCGCATAATTGTTAGCAAATTACCCTATTTTTCACTGTGTGGTACATTGGATGCAGTAATTACTTATACATACCTAGTTCTCTTTTCAATATTCTTTAGATTCTTTTAGAAATCCATTTTAAATTTATAATTTGTAAGTTTGTAGTTTGTTTGGTCTCCCACTCTTCTGCGTAAGTTTTCGAGTGTCCTGTAAAAGGCAGGTGTTCGAAAAAAATAAGACATTTTACATCTTGAATTCAGCGATGAGGCTTGCCACCCATCCTGAATGTCTTGATTTTATATTGGCACGAAGAGGACAGTTTGCATGTTTCTTACGTGCAGCTGATCTGCTGGCTACCCCACTTGTGGGATATGCCGTGATGGTATAGTATAGTATAGTATTGTAGTTTGTTTCTCCCTTTCTGACTATTTTGCGTATAGGGTGCAAATGTATCCGATAAAATGATGTTAGTTCCGAATTCTGCGAGTTGGTAGATATTTAGATTGTTTAATGAATTAATGTTTATTTTGTATAACTCCAGACTCGCTTTATTAAAGTAAGATTGATAAACCTTTATTTGCTTTCTTTAATATTTTCATAGGTTACATTTAAGTAAGTCGTTACTAAAATGTATAATTTGTGTTGTATAACGAAAGCATGAATATAAGAAAGAAATTATGATAATGATAAAATCCGTGTTAGTTGGAAGAAGATATTGTTGTACAATGGAGAATAAATTACAAAGTTAGGTTGCTTTAAAAAAAGGCTTTGAAATATGTAAGTATAAATTAGAAATATTCAAAATAAGTGTTGGTCTATTAGGGATTTGACCTAGGCGAGTTCGCATTGTATAATAGTTTATATGTATAGGTATAATAGAACTCGAATATATTTCGGTTAGATGTGTGTGTTGTATAGTAGGATAGGTCCAATCTGCTTAGTGATTGTGAGTGCCGCATCTTATGGGACCTCCCGTACCTCTAACTCTACATTATGTGAGTGAGACCTCACTCTGTGTTAATATGAGGTCTGTATAATATGTATTATCTTATTATATGTATATTATATAAAGTTACAACACATAGAGTGACATGATTGATGATATTAAATATATTCAGTAGTACCTACATGTCTATTAGATAAATAGATATATCACATATAGGTTTGTATATATTATATAATTAGTAATATCCAAAATACAAGTAGGTATTGAATGAATTATCATTGTTATATCATCACATATTTTAAAATTGTAATGATAGATGTATGTTTGTAATATTGATTTGTTAATATTGTGTTTGGTACCTATGTAGGTTTTCTTATGATATTGTGTAAAAGGCTAATTAGCCGTAAATAAATAAATAAATATATTACCATTATGGAATGGTACTGTTGTGGTTGGATTCAGGTGAGAATATCGGAATTGGTGAACAATTACAATACACATTAGGTATGGAAGGCCCTCAACCGTCTTAGATATAACTTATCAAAGTACACATGCTTGCCTTTAAAATATGTATGGTGTAAATAATAATAAGACTTTTTATATGTGGCGTAATTAAGAATGATAAGTCACCCACTATTATTCTCACTGTTGGGGGATGGCCATAGTTCGGAAGAACTGATTTGAAGGCAAATAAGAGAGCGATGCTTGTTGTTACGGGGAGCCATCGGCAATGACTAGCTCTCTCATTTGTGGGAAATAACGTAATGGCATGAATGAATGTTTGTCACAGTGAGAAGATTTAGCTCCAAGGCGGAAAGTAAGTAAATAAATACCTACATATATAATGAATGAACTCATCAAATATAATATTATAGGTACCTATGGTATATACTTGGACCCAATACTCATAATATTGGTACATAAATAATGTTATGTTATTATTGCACTAAGCTGTGTGATTGTATGTATGGTGAGTTGGTACCTACACATTGATTGATTTCTATGAATGAATCCTTATGCACAGTACCTACCTACACACACATACTCGTAATATAATCATTAAAATCATTACATTGTCATAATAATATTACATATGTACCTATGTAGGTAAATATGTACGCATTAGTGATTACATGTTGTGTACTTAATGCGTGGTACTAACACTTGTACATACCCTACTATGTAACGTTACAATCGTCTATTATACATACCTACGGACTGACTGTACCAAATAATGGCAAAGGATTACTCTAGCGTATAAGTAAGAAGATGATTATATTAATCCTGTTGCTTTGTGATGAATAGGTATAGTTAGTACTTACCTATTCATCCACAATCATAATCAATTTACTCTTTGCATATTTTAATAAAAAAAATATTCTCACAAAAATTTTCATTAATGTTTCTAGTTAAATTTCAGAAGGCATATGTATTTGCCCACCTCTGACATGCTGTATACGGTTGTCCTTTGCACCTTACACTACTAACATTGCATGCGTGAAATTATGTAGTAGATACCTATCTAGTGATTAGTATGAGGTTCGTGTTGGACTTTTCCCTCGATACCATATTCATAGTGTGTCTGTGTATGGATATACATATCAATTCTATGAATACCAAATATTATATGATTAATAATTGCTGTAAGTTCTTATAAAACAATTTCATTGTTAAATGATATACATACATGTAATTAGAACGTATAGGGTCAAGAACATACAGTATTAATTTCTTTGTATAACTAACTGTACTGTAATTAGTAAGGACAAGGAAGTTATACTCGATATTAGAATGAAAACGTGAAATAATAATTATACCTTTGCAATATACTTATGTATTATGAATGTACTAGGAGTTACTATAAAGGAGTAAATGAATCGAGTCAAATTAAACAATATAGAGAACAAACAAAACATAATAATGATTTAATTTTTATATTCTTAAGTGGGCATGAAGGAACAGTTTTGGGTATTAGGACCATATTGTTTTGATATCTATACATTTTCAATTTGTTTGAAGTGGTTATTTTCATCCTATAACTATTAATCTTCAAGCGTTTTGTAACATCATTAATTTCAATACAAAGTGGGTTTTCTGGAAATGAGTCGCCTGTTACAACTATCTTAGTAACGTAGGTATATGGGGTAAGTTGTATCAATCGTGAGGCTAGTTGTTACACTAAGCTACGATATTTTTACAAATATTTTTTCGTTTCTTATATTCCAGTTCTTTTTTTTTATAAAAAAAAAGATATATCTGGGTTTTGTTATAAACCCAAATACAACCTTATACACCTTTCACACTAAGCTAAAAGCTTGTGCCGTGAAAGGGAAGTTTGCCGACACCTGGGATCGAACCACGGACCCCCTGTTCTGAAGGCCGAGACTCTACCTCCAGGCTACCGACGAACTCATTCAGTTCTGTACATTGATTTGTTATGAAATTAAAAATCATTTCAATATAATTATATATGTTAAACACATAATATTCGAGGTAGGTCTATTGTAGTAGCTACCTAGACCTAGGTAGTGGACAACAAACAAAAATGTAGTTTTAATTGTTTCTATTAAAATAATTAACAATGGGTGTAAGAAAGTAATCTTTCATATTATTATGTATTATAACAAACAAACATTAGCTGTGATAATTGTTTCGTAGTGTAATAATGAATGTACTGTGTATGTACTACGACTTCATACAATAAATATAATGTAATGTACCTATGTAGGTACATTCAACGCAATTACGCAATCTGATATCAACTCAACTCTACATTTTGTGTGTTATATGTTATTATTCATATTCATATTATCTTCATTTTACGGTCGTATTGTGAAATACTTTTTTAATTACTTACATTTTTTTTTTATTGTTACGTGATGTACTCGTATATTCATGTTTGTTTACTCAGTACCTATTTGCTTACGTAATTAAACTTCAATTATTATCTTGAGATGTTTCAAATTATAAAAAGATGCGTAGTCTTGTACTTTTTGTCGCTTTTCTCATTATCTACCTTCGCATATTTGTCTCTCTTCCTAAGTGTCTTATTAATTATTGTATGTGTGTTTTTCTATATCTGTAAGTGATTATGAGATATTTGCGTGAAACTGAATGCACGTATCAATTATTGTAATGTTGAAATATCTTTATTTTCTCGGATTAATTATCAATTATTGTAGTGTGCATTGTTTGGATGTTTGGTTAATTGTGTTAATAGTGTATTGCTTATTAATTATATTTACGCGTAGGTATTGTACATATGCGCTTAAGTATTTTCTCCCGAGTTCCCTGTTGTCCATTGCTGCTTCCAAAACATTTGATCACTGCAGACTTACTCTTTCTACACATGTGTTTGATAGTTGCCTTTGTCATTTTTTTTCTGGGGCAATCCATCGACTTTCTTCTCTATCTCATAGCATCCAACGCTTTAAATGATTGTCCGTGTACAGACTAGTCTACGAAGCACATAATATATTACGTTACTACGTCCGCAGTGTCTGGTTATCTTTTTCATCTAATTATTGTAAGAGAATGATTTGATATTGTTTAATTGTCTCATGATTATGTCGAATGAATCATTTTAAAGAGCTAACCGATTGTGTACCTACCTCCGTAGTATTTACTTACTCTACACCGGAAATCAACGTAATTTCATGTCGAAAATATTATTGTGTTTACGATGAGCTGTTGATTGTTCATTATATTTATTTATTATTAGTCCACATGTAGAGATAGTGTAGTGTAATGATGATATTGTTTATTTGTTTTCGTTTTATAATGTTATTGTAAATTCTTCACATGTTGTTATTATCTACGTGTGAATTCTTCAAATCATGCTTAATTGAATTGTAAAAAACGGTATATACCTGCCTACCTACCTACTTTATGTCAAATTGAATAATTCAGTGCTTGATTTGTCTTCTATGGGTATATCCCATTATGCCACGTGTGACACGTAGTGAAATATGGAAAAAAAAAACGACTTGATAAAAAACATAATTACATATGTCATTATTCTATTTTGCGTTAAGTTTCTGTTCGCTTGAATGAGGGTTGTTCAAAACAATATTTGATGTTAATACAATAGTAACATAAGTTTAGGTTCAAATTATTGTTCTTCACTCGATATAGCAATTAGCAGAGATCCAGCCAGTGTAACATTATGTAGTTCATGAAGTTTTGTTTACGAATATTATCAAGTTGTGCAGATCTTGTTGGTAGGAACTATGTAAGACTAGATATAGACAGAACCGATATAATAATAATGCCTTAATACATACTATCTCCCTCATTACAATGTCGTGGTAGAATTACACCAACTAAATGGAGGGGCATGACGGAAATAACAACCTTCCCACATCTCTCTAACATTACATTAGTACAACCTGTATATTTATCATAGCGGTCCTAGGTACCTATCTATACCTAATAATAATATGGGATATTAGATTCTGTACACATTATGAGATTTGCATCGGATATCTAAAATAAAGGACATCTATGAAAAGAAAAAATAAATATAGGTTTAAAATAAACCCAAATTTACCCTCAAACTAGTCGATTTGCTAGTGTTGTTAAGGTTGAGTAGATCAGCAGGATGCGAAGCATAAACCCAAATGAATAGTGGTCAAAAAGTATTTGTATTTGAATTGATATCTTGTAATCAAACCCAGACCGTGGAAAGACCACCATGGCGATGGAAAGATGACTTGGTAGGTTATGTTGTCATGTCATTGGATGCAGACTACCCAGGATATAATAATATAGTAGAGATGAAAGAGTCCTTTTTTCAGGTGTGAACGTTGGCGGGTCGAAAAGAATATGACGATGCTCCGATTGATGTTATGACTCGACGACATTCGGTTTGGAAACACTTTTATGGCGATTTGGATAGCGTAGAGAAAATCTTGTCGTCGACTCATCGTATCCTAGATTCGATTAGCATTAAAAGATGTGAAAAGTACTCTTTAGATAAATATTGTTAAATGCTGTACTGGACTGTGTTTTGCTATGGTATTATACTATATATGTAGTGGTGGTGTGCTGTGCTGCAATATAATGTAATGAGTGTTATTATGCAGTCCGTGAATTAGTTGCAGACATTGAAATTTGCTGCAGCTGCAATTTGTAGAGCGGATACTGCGACCTGACACTATTAAACTGTTATAATAGATATAGGTAATATTATACAAACACGTCTTATGATCTTGTGAAAGATTTTATAACTAAAGCAATAATTTATTTTTATGTGGAGCGTGCGATATAAGGATGATGATTGTTGCAGTAATTAATTAATCAGATTGTACCTACTTTAAAGTTTTTCTTCTAGACGCTATGATTATTCTGGTGTTTCCCATCTTCTTAGCGATTTTCCGAGAGAGAGAGAGAGAGAGAGAGAGAGATAATTTATTTTGCTTAGACATAAACCTTTGTAGGTATATTGTAAATATTAGAAATTCAACGGAAAAAAATAGTAACGAACAAAACTTATTGGTATTGCAAGGCTTAAAGGATATGGATTTTTTATTGTAAGGGTCTCGAGTATGAATGCGAAAGAGAACATTAGCATATTAATGTTATGGAGTGAAACAACGGAAGATTATTATTATTAATTTGGGAACATGCTTTCTGAGAAAATGTAGGTCAATACTGTATATTCATTGCATATTTTTTGTTTTCACAATATTAGCTTTTAGTAATATACGTACCATAATATGTTAATGTCAATCAGATGCAGGTTTTATATATTATTGTCTTGTCTTGTATCTATTCTGTGGTATTATACTCCAGAGGTCATACACTCTTTCAACAACCTTTCCCATACGAGTTTTATTTTATTATCTTTCAATACTTTTAATAGTTACGTACTAAAAATAGTCAGACAATAGACATACATTATGTACATGGGCTTTTAATAATAATTTAATTTATAATTAATTATTATTAGTAATAGAAAAGATACTGTTACGTACAATACAATATGTTTTACATTTTTATATACTTACATGATGCTATTATTACACTCTACTATTAATAGTATACTTATTCTATTCATATCTTGTTTGACCTGACCTGTCCATTGTATAAAGCCATAGCATCTATGTATAATTTTGAAGTCATGTAGGTATATTATATTTATTGATTTGGGTAATTAATTCAGTTGGTTGTATCGTTATTATATTATAAATCCCATAATGTTTAATCATTATCTTTCCAAGCCAATTAAATTGTTATTTATTTTTTGAATAATAGCAATTAGCAATTTTTATTGAATTGAATGTCTACCAATAAGTCCATATTTGTGTGTATACTAACAACAAAAAGCAATGACCTCTGAATTTTGCCGTTGGTTTTTGCTCTTTCGAGTCTTTCGACTTCATATACATTAATAATAATATGTGTTCTATTATAACTCCACATATGGCAACTAGGCCAAGCTTATTATTAAATTTATTGTGTTAATATGTTCAATCAAAGGTAAACTTTTTATTATATTATTGTACCTATGTAGGTATGTTAGTTATACTTTTCCTACTGGTTGTATGTTGTCTGTGTTGGATAGAGACATTGAGAAACTGTTGATTATTGTTAATTAATAAAACAAAAGTAATAAAGTTTAATGTTTTATGGTCCCGTTTGTATCGTAAATATTAATTATTATTATGTGTGTGTGTGTGTGTGACTATCTCACAAAATAAATATCAGGTGGAGTGTCTTATACGCACACTACGTAGATTTATTCATACAGAATTATAATTGTGTTTTATTATATTGTATTGTTTAATTGAATAAATAAAGTTTAGATAACTTGGATCGAGTATATAATAATTATTGTCTTGTGGATTGATATTTTGTTCTACAACACGTTTATTGCTTTCTACGCAAGGATATAAAACTTTATGTTTGACTTGTACATATTATATGTGCTATGCTGATAAGGAGTCGGTTACATATGTTTTTATTATGTAGACAATAAAGCTTTTTATAAGTCCAATAAACTCTATTTACTACGCAATATTATACATACATGTAGATATACGTATATCCCAACATAACTGCTTAATCTTTTGCAAAAGGAAGCGCGAAAACAATAACATTTTATTGCATCAGACTTGTGTATGTTTGTGAAAGCTTTTGAGGTCATGATTATTAATTTAATTTTAACTATTGTATTCTATAATGTGTATAACTGTAAGTTTGATCATTTTTATAGTTTTATTTTAATGTGAGTTTCTGATAATATTAATCGTTAAATTTTTTTCTATAATGACTTCGCATTCAGGATATTCATTGGTAAAAATTAATTGGTAAATTAGAATTTGGAAATGTTTGTGTCCACTAAATATTTCTGATATCTTCTCAAAATACATTTTGAGATAAGTGATCTTACTTTCTTTGACAATCTAAGGGGCGATCTGAAATATTTTTGAAATATTCACTTAAAATGACATTTTATTTATTATTTATTTATTTATTTTATTCTTCACTGTACATTGTTTACAATAATACAAATTGACATAGAAAATATCATTTATACAATTCAATGTACAGAGGGCGAGTTTATCGCTAAAATGCGATGTCTTCCAACTAACCCGGCATTTTGTGATTTTGATAACCTATTTTCTATTAATATATGTTCTAAAGGTAATCTGTCAAGATTATTAAAATAAATGAATTTAACATCACATATGTTGGGCAGTAATAATAGTCGCATTACATCAATTAAACGATCGAGAACAAGAAACAGAAGTAAAATGGAGCGGAGCAATTTAATAAATTATTATTGTAATTCCATAGTAACTAAAACCAGGGAATAGAGAGAACATAATATTATTACACCTACTTACAAAGCCTTCACATGCAATGTAGGTAATTTACGCACATTCAGTAAAATTAATGTAGATATTAATATGAAGCAATTAAGTACAACATTTATCTGTTATTATTGCAAAACTATATTAATATATATATTCAGTACCTACTTATAATGACATTACGCATGTGTGTTGCAATAATCACGTTCACATAGTTAATACGTAATTATTGTATCATACCTACATCTTATATGTATTATATATGTATGTACACAGTACACACATACTAAACAATGAGTCGTGGAGTCATTCACAAGCACAAGAGACAGGTGGCGTGGAGGGCGGGGCGAGTGAGTCCCTTTAATCACCTTTACATTAATATGATTGATGCCTCTGTCAAGTGTAGCTGTTAGTAATAAGAACAGCTCGACCCGCCGTCGTTGAAATAACTTAATGTGTAGCAGCACCACCTAAGACAAATATAAAGATTCATCTCTGATGTTGATCACGATGGTTCTCCAACTCTCATTATATACCTGGATAGGTATACCTCATCTATTCTATCACTGTGTACCCCACTAATCACCTCACCTCATATCGCCTCCAGTTGTTTACATTTCATTAACACTGATGTTAGTTTTGTGTGACCCCAAGTTCGCCTTTAACTTAGATATATCTACTCTATCCAAGTAATAATAAACTTAGTTTTTTTATTACTATTTTTTGTTTCTAATCATCCCATAGGTGTCTAGATAGGTAGGTACTTAATATTATTGTTCTGTTTCATATATTATACAGACATAATCATATCCTACTATATATAACATGCTTTGTTGTTAGCTGATAATTATGTTATGTAGTTGTAGGTACAATATTAACCTAATACTAATGTTATTATGAATCATGAGATTGTTTTTGTTTATTTACTTTACTTAATAGTTCAATTATATTGTTGGTAACACTATGTCTGTACGTCTCTTATCACACCATATGTTACAAGTGAGGTAGCCAGCAGGCTAACTGCATGTAATGAGCATGCAAGTTGTCTTTTCCGTGTCAATAGACATTGAGACTTTGAGGATGGATGACATATACTAGGTACCTGATCGCTATATTGAAGATATTGAGTATCTTGTTCGCGATATTTTACAAATACCTGCCTTCTACAGGACATACAAATGAGAGATCTAATCATTGACGAAGACTCTATGGAAGAGAAACTTCTCAATAAAAGAACTCAAAAAATAGACATATTAATAAACATTACCTTTCTATATACCTACCTACTTTAACTAATTTCGGTACACATGCTTGCTTGACTCATCTTTGGTAGGTACTATGTATTACAGAATCATAGGTAGGTATTTGGTATTATGGTTATTGGTGAGGTACTGGTGACATTTGATACACTGGATTATGGGAAGCCAATATTGTGTACCTATACAAAAGTGATATTAGACATTGCATACTTATTTAGGGCTCAGTAATTTGATACGAGTGTATGTACATATAGAAAATATTATCTTTTATACTGTAAGATACATAAATAACTACCTAATATATGTTATCTATGTATTGAATGCAGTATGTACTGGAATTATCTGCAAACCAACATTATAGAAAATATTAGAACTCTAATCATTATACCATTATTTTAACCACAGTGTACTAAATGTGTCTACATACCTATTAGATTATATTTAATAGAAATGCATATCACACGCAGTTATATGAACCTTATCAGCCAGCCCTAAAAATATACAACATACAATCCTGGCTAGTTATAATAAACATGCGATGTAGAAAGGAATTCATTCAAATTCATCCAAAATCATGTGTCGCGACATATTTATTTCAACAATTATTCCAATAACCCAATCACAATCATCCTGCTTGGCAGCACATGGTAGAGTTCAGTCTCCTTCATTCAGAACGTCTCTAGGCCAATTCAGTCACATATCGTCCCTCTTCTGACTAACAGTCGTATCTGCCTAAATGTAAATTGTTCAGGAGAGCGTTTTTTGTGTTTTGTCGTGCATATTTTCGTCTCTCCTAGTTATATGATACGGTGTAAATATATTACATTATTTTATTTGTACCTATTCTTATATATCTCAGAATCATTTTTGTGATGAAATTTTGAGGAATTAGTAGATACAATACATTTTATTTAGAATAATTCGTAAATACGACAACAAATCAGAAGGCTATTCCAGGATAACGGTAACAGTTACAGGTGTGATCTTTAGTGAGAACATGCAGGGCATATATTATAAATACACATTGGTGATCATAACTCGATTTCGCCAAAAATGTCAGATACGACAGTTAGTCAGAAGAGGGACGATATGTCTTCCCACGATTCGCTTTACTATCTAATGTAAAAAAGAGCAATCTTCTTCCGTTTATAATGTTTCTGACGGCCAGGACGACTTCCTTTTACAATACACCATTCAAAAAGAAGTTATTCAGTATAGAAGGCTATACTTATTGGCATTAGTCTTATGGCTAAGCGCTTTTTACAAAAAGTGTTGTAACGGGACTAAGAAAGATAAATAGGTAAATAGTTGAGTATTTGTTATAATTTCACCTCTTATGTGTGTATAGTAATTACTTTGTGAAACTTCTTAGCCAACACGCACAGATCAGATAATACCATAAACACTACGTATATCCTGTATACACTTATTGCAGTGCGTGATGCAGTATTACAATTACAATTCATATATTATTATGCGTTGTGTCTTCAACATGTCTTTTCGCTGTTCGTTAGAAAATTAGCTGCTCCATGAACGTAATGACTACAAGGAACTAAATACTTCACAGGTTTTAAGTAAATTTCTCTTCTTACTATGTTTTTATTATGTTGCCTAAAAGATATTCAACATTTTAATGTTACTCCTTTTGCCATTTTAAGTAAATTTGTTTATGTAAATAAATATAAATTGTTTTGAATTTTACTGTTCCTATAAAATGTATAGTAAAACCATAAATTAAAATGGAGTTTTACAAAATAAACGTCAACTCAATAAATAAAGTATTCTCTGTATAACATCGTATCGTCCTGTAATGCTCGTCTTTAGAGAGTATCAGCTTATAATTTTCTTTCAATGATCACACGTGTAATAATGATATTACCTGAAAAGGACGCCTCTAATCTCATTATGGCATAATGATTCTGATTTAATTCATTTTTTTGCTTTGAAATAAATACTTATTACTTGTAATGATTACATACATTATCCAATCCTATCAGCTGTCACATATATAGGTACCTACCTACCTGCGTAATAATGTATAGGTATCTGCGTTGCATATATCATTATCTCAATAAGTCAATATATACTTATATGTAGATAGCCTAGTGCATAATAACCCTTACTCGCTAAGAAAATACATATTTAGATTTGGCTTACTAGACACATCTGTGTGTATTCTTGATTAAATGTAAGTTCTACTAATAAAACAATTTGTTATTCCTGGTTAAATTCAACTTACCCATTTTTTCCAATAGGGCACTTACTAAGTATTAGGCACATCGAAAATTCAAATTGTGACATATGTAAAGAATGATTTTAGTCAGTCAAATAGTTGGAATAGTGATGATCTCAATTTCTAAGTGAGATGTCACTCATAGTAATGTGTAGCAGTTATCCATGTTTGTGAATATGGCTTAAGTTAAGATGTTTCATATTATTACATATATAGGTAGCCTGCATATATTATCTTAATAACTCTGTATTGAGTTTGTTATTATTTTAAATGTTGGATAACAACTATCGATATGTGGGTATTTATTTATTTATTTTTAACATCTTTCAAGGGACAAACAGTCAGCACAGTAAACATTACAAAAATCAATATTACACACGATATAGACCACAAGAGTCCCCCTGTATTACCACAGTATAAAATTCGATGACACCAAAACAAGGAAATACTTTACAACAGTAGGTACAACCTAATAGAATAATCAAAAAACAATAAAATAAAAAACAACCAACAAATCAAACAACAAAGTAAGAAAACAATATAATACAATAACAGATGATAAAGTTAAAAATCAATTCAAATAATTAAAAAAAGTAAAATACAATATTTATATGGGTATGTTATTATTTATTTATTTATTCTATTACTGGCAACTCTCACGCTACTGAATACTGTGTAGGTATGTATGTACCTGCAGCTAATCATCTCGTCTCTCAATGTGTCTCACTTCAAGCAGTATTATTACATAGGTTGGTGTCTACTGCTCTAGAACAATTATAATAATGCAGTATCTATACAAATAAAGGTAAATTATATTTTGCAAATATACTTAATAAGATACTTAATAACCTACCCCCATCCACTATCGTTATAAGTTGATAACAATACCAGGCAGAAAGGAATTAACGCTCAACTAGTTTAGAATTTACTATATACCTATTTATGTTTACTTGTGGCTGGGCACAACGTCCAGATGGCATTACTAACCATATACCTGTGCTTTCAATTGGACCACCATATTCTTATTAAACAAAGTATAATCTGAAGGAATATGAAAGGCGGACTAATGCTTACAAATTGGTTCTAGAAATATAGATTAACTATGTAACAGTTTCAAGACATTTTGAATGTTTTGAATATTTCACAATGTACTTCCGTTACTTGATTATTTAAATCATGATCGATTTCGGTAAAGGTTTAACTTTGTAGAATACCCAAAACATTCACAATGAGATTATCTGAATGGTTTTGGCCATTTTCACATTTTTTCTTTTGTTGAAGATGTATTCGCAGTTTCGAGAATCTGTTCTACATGTTTAAATCTACGCGTTTTTATTCGAACGGCTGCTTCCTCCTTAACTCTTTGTGACACACATTTTTCATATAATAAAATATTATACGATAACATGTATGTAGGTCCATAGATTTAAAATACATTAACTTGTTGTACAGCAGATAGCAGGTACATAGTAAATATAAATATAGATTATAGACGAATCGTTAGATTATTATTTAAATATACACATTACATTGCATGTTTATCTGGGCCAATCTTGTTTTCTTTTTAATCTGTGTTTATTTATTTTGATAGATTGACTATTATTATATTATCGCTAATTATTCATTTCATATTATACATACTTATTTATGCCGCATACATACATATTATGTATGTATTATCGTAAATAAATATAGGTATGTGAAATTAGGTTGATGGCGCTACGATTGCTTTTACGTGGTCGTAGAATTGTAGATATTCATAATATTATCTTGTCATTTATTTAATAGTATTGACATCCATTCTGAATGTTACAGTGAGTCACAGCGGAAGTTCTCGTTATAGGTTTGGTATGCCGTCATGATAGGTTTAGTTAAATAAGAGTAAATGATTGCTGCAAATCTTATCGATATTAATATTAGAAAATAGAAGCCTTTCTATTTATACCATCGCGCGTAACCCACAAGTGGGGTAGTCAGTGGGCTTATTTACATAAAATGAACATACAGATTGTCTCGCCCATGCCATAAAAAGTCAAGACATTCAGAATGCTGGCAAACTACATTCGTTTTTTAATATGATGTTTTACGAATACGTTCTGCCTACATTTTCCAGGTCCCTCGAAGTATCGCAGAAATGAGTGGGATGTCTTTTCTTTGCCTGCGACTCCACGGAACAGATTCGATGTCAGTACCTAATAATAATTGTAATAATTTGTATCGCTACGTGATTGAGGTAGTGTGATAATTTGTAAAATAATTGTTAAACCATTTAGGTGTAAAAGCGGGTCAGGTAGGAACTACATAACACTAAAACTATACTATGTACCTGATATATACAGTCTGTGTATGTAAAATAATAATATTATAATGTCATGTTCCATATAAGGCAGTAGTGCAATCAACAACGTCCGTAGTTTAGTGTTAATTGGAGGTACTGTAGAGAAAATAACATTGAAGGTTTTATTCCTAAACGACCTTGTTAGCGGTTCACTATAATGCGATTGATTTTCTAATCAATTTTATGATTTATTTCATTGCGTCTTGTATTGCAGCACCCAACACCTAATATTGTAATAAACCTATTTAATGTAACTACTTCTCAAGTATTGTGTGAAATGGTTTATTGTTAGTATGGGTAATTAAATGTACTATGATTGGCAGTTTGATATACATTGATATGTTAATATTTACAAATGTTCCTAACGTTGGAATATTAAGTAACTACACGCGTACTCACAAAATAATGCACATTTAGACATTTGTTGAGAACAGAGATCGATTAAAAATACTTATTTACTCACACATAAATTGTGGTTCCGATCCTCAGTACCAATGGAATGACCGAAAAGAAAAAAAAGATCGTTTTCAAACCATATCTAATATAACAATAGAGCTATCCCTAATTAAAAAAATATATATTTATCACACAAATATTTATTCTGTAGCTAACTCATCCAATTTTATGACGGATGTTTTTTTTATGAACACGTCTATACATTTTCTTTCATAATGTATTATGGAATTATTTAAATGGAGCTGTTGTTCTGTGGTGAAAATAAGCCAAAAATAATTAAAAATCAGAAATAATTATAGCCGGACATAAAAGTCCGAACGAATTAATTCTCTGTTTATAAGTGACGAGTCCTTTAGTCAGATATAACTGATTGAATATATTAACTTATTCTTTGATTTGATCGTATAGGTAGGTACCTTTTGCAGATTGTCATGTAGCAATATTAGGTAGGTACCTCAATCAGTTATTAGGTATTATTTGTATTCATTTCGTTTTGACACCCGCCGAAAATCGGTAATGATAATTACGCAGACCTTGCAGACTCCCCATTATTTTATTGTTCGTTATTTATGATATGTAATTATTTTACTTTTTCGTACCAACACTGCGCTCAATGCTAAAAATAACAATTTTTATTTTTAACAAGAAATTGCCCAACGGCTACATAATGTTACAAGAACAACATTATTGGTAAACCGCGAGGAATGCTCAGAGGAATAATGTGCATTATAGTTTATGATCTATTACCTACTTACCTTCGAAAATTATTGTGAGAGTATGACTTGGTCTCTGTGTACCTTAATTGACTTGACAGTAATTATTATTAAATAGTAGGTAATGGTTTGTTAGATTATTATCAGGTAGGTATTATTTATGTCAATCAAATGTTCTTGTGTTTGACTTTGTATAGTAATTAATGTATATCAATTAACGTTTCACTCAAATTACACTACATACCTAAACTTCAATTAATAGTCTGTTTGTAATTTATATACACGTACCTACTCACAAAAATGTACGTATATTACTTATATCTGGCTTAGTAGCCGTGGTTAGTAGAAGAACAAAATTATTCCTGATTGAACCGAAACCTTATTTATAGAATAATTAATTCTATGGCGCACCTACCTTGAAATTCTAAAATTTCATCAATAAATACATGTTAATTTTGTTTCATAATGTAAATATTAATTTCATTTTTCAAATGTCAGATTTTGTTCTATGATAAATTTCAGTTCCAAAACAAAACCGAGGATAATATTAGTTAAACAAGTTGTAACAACGTTAATCTTTGTTTTATTTGGTCAGACAAAACTGTTATTCCATGATAGTGAACACGAGTGATGTGTACATACAGTATATTGTAAATAAATCACCCAGCAGTCGCTGCACAAAACAGATTTTCTGCAAACATTATGTGATAGATAGGTAGTAAATGCATTGTCTGGATATCACCACAGTATAAATAATTGATTGAAATTGTCTGTATATAAATCTAAAACAGCCGTTCGTTCAAAAGTCTTTGTCCTCGTATTGCCATATAATATATTAGGTATATAAATAATATTCTCATTAAGGAATCTAATATTTTGTTATGTATCATTATTCATTTATATATACTTAGGTACAAATAACTTCATCATCATCATCATGTCAGCCTCCCTGCGTCCATTGTTGAACATAGGCCTCCCCCATTGATCTCCACAGCTCTCTATCCTGGGCAGACCGCATCCAGCCGACCCCTGCAACCCGTCTTATGTCGTCCGACCATCGTGCTTGAGGCCTACCAACACTTCTTCTGCCTGTTCTAGGTCTCCACTCCAGAACTTTCTTTGTCCACCTAGAGTCTGTGTTTCTGGCCACATGACCAGCCCAACTCCATTTCTGACTAGAAACTTTGTGAACGACATCGACGACCCTGGTCTTTTCTCTGATCCATACATTAGTTTTCCTGTCTCTCAGTGAAATACCCAGCATTCTCCTTTCCATGGATCTTTGCGTCACAAAACACAAACAAAAGTTTCACAGCCATAGGTGAGCACTGGGAGAACACAGGCATCAAATAGCTTCTTTTTCAGATAATTTGGGTATTTCGGGGATTTCAGGATATAAGATAATTTACCAAAGGCCGCCCATGCCAAGCCTCGTCTTCTTTCAATTTCTACCTCTTGATTCTCTTGATTCTCTCTTCCAAATAACTTAATAATTATTAAATACTTACTTGCATATGTATATTAATTATTGTATTGAGCTCATTGTATGCGGTGTGAAGTACGTGGTAGATTAGAGATCAAGGCTCTGATTAAGAACAACAAGTGTATGTCCTCATTAGGTACTGTCTATTATATTTAGTATACCAATCAATCTAGTTAATATTTATTTAAATTATTACTACATATTTATTGATTGCCGTACTAAAACTTGATTTCTATATTTGGATGTCTAAACATCGTGTGTACTGGATGTAGGTATGTCTACAACAGCATTTATCTGAAAAGAATACAAAACTTGTGAAGGTACATAATGGTTTCCAACCTAATTGATCAATCAGGAATGCAAATATTTCAGATCGGAGGACTTCTATATATTCGCAATTATTTTCCTGTGTTGTTTGGATAAGCCTGAGGTTCATCTCAAGTATTTAGATAGAATAATGATGAAATAAGATATAAGTATTTAGATAGAATAATGATGGATGTGCGGGGTCACAAGGCTTGATAAGATCCGAAATTCATACATTCGTGGGAGTCTGGGTGTTCGGGATATTTCAGATAAAATACAGGAGAGCAGATTGCGATGGTATGGCCATGTGACCAGGAGACCATCTGAGTATGTACGCGCAATAAAGCACAATATATCGAGGTTACCGGCAAGAGACCAAGAGGAAGGCCAAAGCGCAGATGGCGTGAAGTAATGAGACAAGACATGCGGAACTGCGATGTTACCCATGAGGATGCACTTGATAGAACCAAGTGGCGAAACAAGACAAGAAAGGCAGACCCCACCACCATGTGGGACTAATAATTGCCCAAGAAGAAGAAGAATAATAACACTATTTTGTGTACTTACCTATATTTATCAACTTAGGCCATATTACCAAAGATTTTAAGATGTTTACATTTTACATGTCGTCAATATGAATATGAAGTAATCAATACGTTAAATATTTAAAAAAATCACCAATGACCATCTGTAATCAGGAACAAGGCACAATAATATTATTCATGTATATAATACCTATATATGTACATTGTACATATCTGTAATGGCAAGGCTTCCTCGAGTTGTCATTCAACTGTAAGTTTTAGCCTCGCGGGTTATAATATCTATTTTATCAGATTATAATCGTATATAGGTAATAAATTAACATAAGGTGTTACAAGTTGATCCTTATTATGGTAAACCTCTCTGTATAATAATAATAATATTTAGATTATAATATGGTGGTGTTGAGTGTTTTCTCCTTATATGGATCTCAGGCGGCCCTCATTGACTTCACACTTCGATTAATCATTCTCTTGGTCGATACACTATACATTGTAGGTATATTGCTTTATGTAATTTACATATATAAGTATATATGAATTACTAATTTCTTACGAGAGATGTTTTATATAGCAACATACTCTATACAATTCCATTATTTTATTATAAGTCATTATAGTCGACAGACTTACGCTTAACACATGTCGCTGTTTTAATTCACAGGAACATGCAGACATTCCTTCAGTCAAATATACATACACAATACAAGAGCCATATTATTATCTTAGTTTAGGACTAACTAGATTTGTGTGAATTGTCCATTAGGTACCTGTTACATGTTATATATTATATCGTCACTGCTGAATGTTTTAATGCTTTAATACAAAACTATACATGATTTTATGGATACCTACCTAATTATTACGACAAACACTAGAAAACGTACAAATTATAGTGAAGGATATATTCTATGGCATTCAAGAGATTCCACCTCTAATGACATAATGTATGTAGGTATTAACTATACCCATCTCATTTCCTTTTAGAATTTTGTATTGCAGTGCAATGGAATTCACTAGATTGAGCTATTATAACATTGCTGCAGATAGAATAGGTACCTACTTATTATTATAGGTGGTCTGTTGCATTGCTGTACGTTGCATTGTGCTATGCATTTGATTGATATAACCGTCATTAGCAAAATAACACTATGCTATTATTACACGCGTATATAGAATTCCTCTTCACCCTTCCGACGTAGAATGTTTTTCCACAAATCAAATGACTTCTACAACATTTATCATTTCATTTCTTCACAGTGCTCTTTGTAACAAGTACTTTATTATTGATCTCCATTCTATACGATTACACTTTGCATTATATTTTCTTTCATTATTGTAAGATGTTGCATCATAAGTTATACATATTTTTCAAATGAAGATAATTTATTTCAAAGTTTTCAATTCGATGAATTACCTTCTGTGAAACTACATGTTTTAAATTTTACACATTTACAGGTACTTGGGTAGGTACCTTTATTTACAATATTATCGTGTATTTTTAGTCCTTGCGTTTGACAAGATTGCATTTCACATTACATAGGTACTTACTAAGTCTTGATTACATTGCATTGTCCATTTTGCATATGTACACAATGTATGTCTCTATGTTATAATATTCGACATCGATAATAAGAAAGTTGAGTTGACCTTATTGCGGTCAGTATTAAGTACCCACTATGTAGGGAGGGACGATATTTGAGATTTTATTGCTTCTTGTGATATTGTTTCTGTAATAATATCGCCGCGGCCATCAGATCAGTGTTGCCAGTAGGTACCTACTGAAGTGGGCGGGATGCGTCCATATTTATATTTTGTTTCATTTTATTTCGTGTTGTCATTTAATAATGTTAACCACTTAACTTTTATTTATACCTTTACGAAATAATGCAATTTGTAATAAATATAAAAACACCAACCTTCACATATTGTCGTGAATACAATCAAGTATGACAATACATAATTAATAATTGTTTATATGCATGAGATATAATATAGTAGCTAGGTAATATTCACTGTTAGAGACATTGTTATTATTTGTTAAATAGAGTTTAGTAGATCAGAGTTACAAAATGTCTCAATAATCTGAAATATAAATAAGATATAATAATATTCTATTTTGTAGGTAGCTGTAGGTTTTAATGTAATACAAGTAATAATCACAGCTTGATATCATGATATGATATTACTCTCTCAGATGAATGGACAAGTAGGTATCGCTGTTTTGATTATTATTATTATCAAACTGTGCCTTTATTATAATAATGTATCTACCTACTACAGCCTACTACATAATCGTATCAGTTTCCTATCTAAGTATATCAATTCAGTAGTTTTAAATTAGATCTTTGTTACAATTTGCTATTTATTTATTTATTCTTGTACATTTATAACAAGCAATGATTTTATTTTTTTAAGATTTTCTATGCAGATTTTGTAATGATTTCCATCATGAATAAAGCTTATAAATTATCAAATATATTTTTCACAAATGGTGTATATATTATTGATATGTGAATATATTTTCCGATGTATTTCTTTGTTGGCAATGTATTATGTTAATTAGTTCGGTTGCTTAGATATTTTGATGACACTAATTTGTATATTGGCATAGGTCTTTGATCTCTCTGTTGTATTTTTTTATTGACTCTAGTATGTATGTAAATATTATTGAAATGAATACTAATAAATTGTCGCTATGTATACCTACTGAAGAGTTTGTATGTAGATAATACTTGTACCTACATAAATACATTTATTATATATGTTTGAGATTACATACCTCATTAGATATCTATGATCTTCACTTGACATAGCCTCATGAATATTCATTCTTCATTAGCTGCGCTTACTAACATATAATATATATACTTACCTACATACTCTGCGACAGGTATCTTCTCGGTGTTTTTGCAGTGAATATGGTTTAAGTAAATACTAGAGATAAATACTTTTGATCAGTGCCATACCTAACAATAATAAACTTTCTAGTAATGGCAACATTACAAATATATTTAATAATTATTATCTCTTGACTAGGCAGTGAATGTCTTAACTCTCAAATAATATTATATGTAACTTAATGCCGGAAAGATTAGTCACAGGTTTTGTGCTTTTTATTAAACTTCATCTTGTCGGTTCACTCCTTATCGAAGTCCATCTCCATCTTTATACAAGTTTCGCCTGTTCTGAGCCATCTGCAACCAATTGCCACTAAAATATAATTGTTATTCTATGTCAATGGCAGTCTTCTTTTGATTACAATTATATTTCTCAGCCTCCACATATATTCATTTTGACCATTTCTCATATGTAGAAGGTGACAGGCCTTACATAAATAATTTAACATATAAGAATTGTTTATTGGGTTTTCCTGTGGGTTTTTGCTTATTTTTCATGATCAAAGACTAGTTTACGTAATTTAGTTTATATTAATTTTCAGCCGTAATTCTAGGAAAACGTAAATTTAATACGTATTCTCCATGCATTTAAACATTAGAATATGTAAGTAAAAATGTAAACACAGGCTATTATTTTCAGCTACAATATATTGGCAATGGTTCAATTTTTAAAAATATAATTTACAAGCATCGTATAATCCAGGTGATACCATTGAAAAAGTGTTTTTTTTTTTTAATATTTTCACTATATAGGTATGAAGTAATGTTATTATTAACTATTCAGTATAGCTGTATTAGAATTATTAGCGTAAAATCACTGACAGTCGCCTACATTTAATTGTAATATCCGTAACTAATAATAATATGTTTCATGTCATACTGATTCCGTTATATCTATTATCCATCAAATGATTGTCATATTTATAAACTCAAATTGTATAGGTCAGTGGTTCCCAAAGTTGACTGGGCTCCGTTCCATCTAACAAAAAATTCCAATCTTGGGACCCACCTTCTAGCTGTCTTAGAGAAAAAAGGGCATAGATATTGAAAATGCTTTAATTCCCTAGTAGCGAGTCGTGGAACTACTTTATACACATGGCTTACACAATATTCGATAGTTTGGGATAGTTTCGGAAAAACTGGTAAAGGTATTTATACCAATAAGTAGGTACTAATCATACATATACTATATACTCGAATTATCTCACAAATTACATGTACTCAAATTATTTTCATCTTTCGGGATCATTCATCTCAATATAATCTTGATCTAATATGACATGATTTATTATAAATGTAAATTCAGTACATAACATCGGTAAATTATTAATATTATTCTTCCCAGCTTTTGGTCATATCTTATATTTGGCTCTTTTCAAATGTCCTGCTTTTGGCCACACTGTGAACATATCACCCTATGGTCTCACTATAATGTTTCTAGAATTTTTAAGTCATCAATAAAAACCTTTGCTATTTTAAAGTCACTCAATATTGGGAGAAATGCGTAAATAATACATAATACAAAAAAAAAACCTTTGCACTCCATCGAAAGTCGGAGTATAACATATTTGTGTTTTGTGTTATTAGAATTTGTATACTTTTGTTGCACGTTGTATCTGCTATAAATACTTATTTGTATTGGGGACGGATTTGTTGTTTCAATGCGAAGTACAACACACATATTATTATAAAGTATCTGGTCTGATGCCACACTGTACGTACATATTATGTATCTGTGTCATTTATTATGCAAAACAGTGACAATATGTATGTTTATTATCAAGTGAGAGCAGGATGAAGAATACTTAATTTACATTGACATGGTGTGCGTTATTGTGAAAGGTGTCCCCATCTTCATAAAACTAATATAATATGTATTGTAATTCGCACGATGACCACCGATCATCGATTAGTTATTTTTAAATCACGCATGTATGTATAGTTAGGCATATGAATGAGTATGCTTGTCTTTGGCACTGCATATGATTATGATAATTTTATGATGACCTATTGGATATTTATTTATTATTATTGTTTATATGTTGTTGATTTAGTTGATTTAGTATTCACTTTGCAAATAATAATGGTTGTACGTGATTCTGGCCACCTTCTATACATATACATAGTGATTCATACATTAAAGATTTTTCCAATTTTTTCAACAGCTACACTCACTAACTTTCATACCGGTCATATGCTGTGACAATTACATGAGTATTATAAAGGATTAAGTGTGTCACCCTTCATACTAGATTATGTTTGAATCAGAATGTCACATAATATGAAGTTTCAAGTAAATACTTGAAAGTGCTTAATTTATCGGCCAGCTATTTTTTAATTCCCAGTTAATGTCTTTCCAAATCAACGCAGTTTATTCACCTTTAACTTATTTACATCATCAGATTTTGTAAACTGAAAAATTTCGGATTAATGAAAGTCCCAAGATATCTGCAAGTTGTCAGGGTGAACGGTGGGTCTCCTTCAATATTACATTATTCTCTTTCCATATTTGTTTTTCATCACTTTATCTCTCTGAATCGTATCTTTCAAGCATTTGCCATATACCTGGACTTATAGAAATAATAAGTCTTAATTTATGTTATTTTTAGAGAGATGAAGCCAAACTTGTATCTGGGCATCTTTTATTAAGTAATGCTACCCATTAATATGTCATCGAATCAAATCTGTTGTGAGATTTGAACTTCGGACCGTACTCGGATGCCGAGATTCTACCATCGCAGGACCCACCTCACATCATTTCTAATGTCGAATTTTGAACTTTCTTATTTTTTGTAATATATAAGTTCCTATTACTCGTTGATCTTTGTGGACTTGGTATTGAACCTTAGACTTTAGAAACTATTATATGTGATGGTTTATTATAATATTTACCTATACCTATACTATGTGTGTACCTGTATTGTATGTATGTATAGTGGATTTGTTTAACGGTTGTTTTTGTCTATATTGTTGCAGTGACTTTTCTAGTTTGAAGAAGGAGAACGTGTACCGTAATAACGAGTTAGCCTTCCGCACAGCCGAGTTATACCTCGGGATCCCCGCTCTGTTGGATGCTGAGGATATGGAACAGTACGCTGTTCCAGACAGACTTTCCATACTCACATACCTCTCGCAGTATTACCAACACTTCGCTTCAGCAGGTAAGAACATCAACATAATATTATCTTTTTATACGCGGTATCCGAAAAGAGTATTTCAAGGTATTGTGAGCTGTGATTTCAGTTCGTGTCTCAAACTATTTATTAAGCTTAGACAATTATTGAATGATAAACATTATGGCTGAATACACATTGTAAACTAAAGAATATAAAATTTTAACGTAGTGTTTGCATTTTAGTAGATTTTTACACCTGTGTGAGTGAGGATATTAAGAATATTCTTTATACTGTATGGATATTAACTGAAGAAAATAAGGTGAATATGTAACAACAGAAACACGGCACAAAAGAAAAATATCCTCTCAAATAGTCGCGCCCTTTTTCTCATTTTGTTTCATTCGAATTTGTACGATTCTCTATGGAGTGCATCAGCATCTCATAAATTTAGATTACATACAAAACCTTGGTTCTACTGTTAACAGAGAAAAATAGTCTATCTTGAAATGGAATTCAAATGAATAGGTTTTACGATACTTGGAAAAACTCTTATGTTCCTATTTATAAATAAAAACTTAAGTCTCTCACGAAATATCGAGAAGAAAGCCTTTGTGTATGATTAAATTTGTACATTTGCGTGTATGAATATGTAAAAGCAGGCAGCAGCAGGTAGGTACCTACCCACATTATTATTATCAACGATGTCGAAATAGTAATAGGTACCTACTGTTTTTATTATTCGTAATAATCGATAATAGTGTTTTATGATTTGATACTGGAAAACACTTGCAGTTACATTTATTATTTTTGTGTAATGTTGTTTATTAGATTATAAAGTAGTTATTTAGGTAGGTACATAATATAATGCCTACTTATGTATATTATGTGTAACTGTGCAATACCATTTCACAATCAATATTAGTTAGATATTGTTATTATGTGCAAGTATATGTATGCTTACATGCTCATAACACTACTGAATCAATTATTCATTTTTATGATTTTTATTATACATTGGTAATATTGCATTGAACAATAATGTTTTGTGCATAGCTCGATACAAATGTCTTCTGAATGAAAACACATCTAGCATACCGAATGTTATGTTATTCAAAATTTTGTAATATTCGACATATTAGTAAATCTCGAGGATTCTTTTACTCAATGGTGGACACTATTTTCTAAGTTGTAATTAAAATTATCCAAAGACGCTTGGTTTTTAGAAGGGGAGAGATACATCTTTTTTCCCACTTGGAGGAGCGATTTTTGTCCCTTTTTTAATCAATAAGTAACTTTTCAGTTCGATTCACATTTTCAAACAGCTAGATGCCGTCGATATTTTTTCTGTTAGTTAGTTATACCATCACGGCATATCCCACAAGTGGGGTAGCCAGTAAATCAGCTGCATATAAAATCAAGACATTCAGGATGGGTGGAAAACCTCATCGCTGAATTTAAGATGTAAAATGTCTAAATATTTTCGAACACCTGCCTTTTACAGGACACTCGAAAACTTACGCACTATTTTTTCTTATTTTATTTATTAACTAAGCAAACATACAATTCATATTCATATAGCACATTTTACAAAATTTTACATTACATCTATATTGAACCAATATAGTTGGCGGTTATTACAAGATTATCAGTGTGTTTACAAATCTGTAAAAAAAATTAAATTGAGGTATATTGAATGGTATCAGTAATCATAAGTCTATACTATTAAATTACCCATAAGATTAAATAACATCATAAATATGCCTTATTATAATCCAAAATTGTTAATATATCTACATAAATGTAAAAGAGAAAACCACACTTTTTGTTATAGGTTTAGTTTGAAATAGACATCCTATGTCGAAACTTATGTCACTGTAACAAAGTCACTTGTACAAATCTAAGTCATATTTTTATTTCATTAATAAAATAGCATCTCCTAATCACACCATTTTAATCTAAAAAAAATTATCGCGGCGTCTGGTCAAATATAAAGTATAAAACTTTTCTGAGCCAATTATGTAAAATGTAGATACTAACTTATCAGAGTTGCTCATAATAGATATCGTGGTTATTGTCCTAAAGATAGGGTATATAATATGTAAAATATAAGTACGCCTAGTAATTGTACTAATTACATTGATCTATTTAACTTAATTTATATATTACTTAATAAATAACATTCGATTATTGTTGTTTATTGTAATAACAATAATAATAAGTTGGGTCCACAATGTACTTGGTATAATTATAGGACTGTGCCAACTCTTTCCATACAACATGTAGATATATTATATAAATAATAAATGTATCTCACTCAATCTCTCTCGTTATGTACAATAGATAGATACCTACATAATATTGTACGTATAGTAACTTTGCTTTTGTAAATACCTGCACTTGTACTATGCGGAGTATTATGTCCATTGATACGCTATTGAATTTATAACTCGCAGCTGACAATATTAATATTAATATTATAATATTTAACTGTTCAATTCAATCATTTGATTTTATCTCTTCACTCACATAACGTGTTATTATCATTAATAAATTCAGGCAATTTAATGTGGACTAGTAAAATACAATATTTATTGATATAAAATAAATTATATTTGTTGTTTTGGACATTTGTTTTGAAACTTTTCAACACAATCTAGAAGGAAAATGTTAGAGTGTTTATTTTCAGGAGCCAATCTTCGTAATATTGATTGGTATATATTTTGAGGTAATTTTTGATTAACTTGTTTTAAGTACACTGAGAAAAATATCCACAACGAATCATTGGTACGTACTATCAGATTAGGACCAAAGATAGTACAAACGATTCGTTAGTACTAATCTATAATATTAACTTTTCGCAACCAAATCATTGGTAAATTTACCAACAATTTGTTTGCGGACGTACCAATAATTCGTTGTGAAATTTCGTTCGTATTTTTCTCAGCGTAGATATTTGATATTTAAATAATCCGATAATACCTATCACACTGCGATATTCCACATTGGCTATTTTAAAATTCATGGATAAACCTATATTCAACTATCAAAAAAATACTTTAAGCACCAAATATATGTTTTCATTCTGTGATATAGACTAAATTTATCTTAGTAATTCTTCTTCCAGAATTTACTGTCGTTCCTCTCTGATTTTTAACACTGAGCTATCAAATATAGAATATGTCTTGAGTAATTGTTGTTTTTTGCATAATTACAAAGATTGAATAATAATCTCAAAGATAGGTGTGATAAAGCGCTAACCTCCAAGAACTACGTGGATCAAGGACGGTCGTGTGTTTAGTAAGAGAAATCGGAGTCCATGTATGAGAAACTGGATGAATGTAGAGGAAGCGAAAGAAGTATGTAAGGATAGATCAACGTGGCTTTCCGTTCTCTCTGCCTACCCCACCTGGGAAACGGCGTGAGGTAATAATATAAAATAGTATAGTAATATAGTAGTTATAACATACTTCGTTAGGTCAATTTATATTTTTTAAACGCAAGTATAGTGATCTTCAGTGATTTCTTATTGGGCTTACAAATAAACTTCAATATTTTATCATTATGTCAATGTTAATAAAGTAAAGTGTATGTATTAATAAACCTGCTACAAGTACCAAGTACCTATACCAGATACATTACTATGTAGTATTAAATAACAGGTGAATGAATATTTTTCGTAACATAAATTAATTGTAGTTTGGTAGTTTGGTAGTTTGTTCACGAGAGATGGGAAGTGTGAAAGCGATATTGAAAGGAGAAAAGTTGCTGGCAATAAGGTAAATGGTGCAATCCGACCAATAATTGCAAATAGAAACATATCCACCACAGCTAAAAGGTTGGTGCACTCTGCTATCTTAGTGCCAACACTTATGTATGCAAGTGAGACGTGGACATGGTTAAAGAAGGATGAAAGTGGCATAAATGCAGTGGAAATGAGATCGTTGAGAAGGATGTGTGGTAAAAGTCTGAGAGATCGTGTGCGTAACATTGATATACGAAAGGAATGTGGAATGAAAGTTGGTGTAATAACAAGGATGAATGTAAATAAGTTAAGATGGTTTGGGCACGTGGAAAGAATGAATGAGGACAGAATGACTAAGAAGATATATTTGTCTGAGAGGAATGGTGCTCGGAGACGTGGACGTCCGAGGATTAAATGGCAAGATCATTTAAATCAAATCCTACAGGACGGTCACGTGTTGAGCACATTGAACAGGAGAGCATGCATGAGGAATTGTATGACAGTGACGGAAGCGAAAGATGTATGCAAAGATAGAAGGAAGTGGCGCTCGATCCTTTCTGCCTACCCCGCGAGGGAAGCGGCGTGATGGTATGTATGTATGTATGTATGTAAATTAATTGTAATATAATGTACACCTATTCTATATTGTATTATAAATAATATATATAATAATAAGTATATAGTTGGTGCAATATCGATTTGATTCTATTAGGTTTGTATGTATGTACTGCTCAGTTGGTTGGTCTTTATAGATTTCTTGATAACATATTATATAAATATATTAGGTGGGTAGGTACTAAGATATTATTGAGGCAAAGAAAGATTGTCTGTTGATTAAATACCCGTAAAGCACGAATATTTTTATAACAACTATTGTGCTATTGTTTTAAGTGAATTTAAAGATCGCTTATCTTAAATACCTAAATTGTATTTATTAATACCTATCATATTAAATGTTCCGTAGTATTTAAAAGGAAATATTATTTGATTTATATCTTTATATTAATAATTAATTATCTACATTAACTTAATATATAACATGTTGTTGTTATCAGTAATGTCTTAATTAATTTAATTTTTGAAACTTAGTTGCGGTATGTAAAAGACGAATCTCGTTCCTTACAACGTAATCCTGCTTGAGTAGGCAAGGACGAATCAACGATAGGAGGTTTATCTCCACATACACTCTCTGCTTTCGTCGCAAGATTATAATTTCACCTTTTCGGTTCCCTATATTTTTTCGTCTGAAATAATAATAATAATAGTTTATTAAACACAAATATCATTTACAATAATCGAACAATAAAATAATACATTTTTTTTCCTAATACAATTATTCCCCAAAATTGAGCGTAGCTCGTGCTTTGGGGAGATTAATGACATTTTAGTTTTTTTTTTGTAAATCAATTACCAAAACCTTAAAAATGGAATCAATATGATCTGTCAATGAAAATTGGTTAAATTGTTGTTAATTTAAAAATTGTATCCTGATATTAATTTCGTTAGTTCTGCAATTTAAATTAATTTTTGGAAAAATAAGGAGAATTTACCAAAAAAATACTCGAATATTTATCGTGAAAATCCTTTAGATAAAACACAAGTAGATATTTATTATTTCTACTAGATTTTGGACTATCAAAAGCTCCGTTACCATCATCAAGTTATAAAGTAGAATAAAGAAATTATATGAATAGTTTTGTTTTAACAATTTTATCATGAAATTCCACCAATTACCGTCAGACGAAAATATTTATTAAATTTACATCATATTTAGTGCATGCTTACGTTGAAATTATGGATATCAAATAGTTACATTTACATAGTGTGGTATTTATCTATTTAGTGAGCATTATAATAATCTCTGGTATGTAATTGAGTGACTTTGTAGAGCACGTGCTGTTTGTTGTTTGCTCCATTGCCACACTTTGCTGTTGCAGTAATCATCACAGATGTTTGTTGTATCAGAGTCATTAGGTATCTATGTCTTTACACCATTCTTCGATCGCACGACACTAGATGTAATATTGCACTCTATAATTATATATACGTAAATCTGCTGTGACAGGCTGACTGATGAGATAACTGTCATTGTAATTATCGGAGTTATTTTGATTATAATGTCATATTCACGTGACTAACTAAATATAATAATATATTATATGAGTTACATCTCTATCAAATGAAATCTCTAGGTATATTTACCATATTATTGTCTTATATCACCGTCACATAGTGTGATTGTAGCCGGTTCACTAAATGGCTAGGTGGTTAGTTAATCGCTGGCATTAAATTGAATAGCTATGAGAGTCTAGTTGAATTGTTTAACATAATTTTTTTGCGATGCAATTAAAAATCAAATGTTATTTAAAACACCAACAAAGTGAATATTTTTTTTCAATCCTCTCACCATGTGCCGATTAATGTAAATAAATTTAAATAATCGGGCTACTTTCAATCGGGCAGGAAATTGAACATTCATTCAATTAACTAACCGCCTAGACATTTAATTAACTGGCTAATCTAACTATTTGGCAGTGACACATCTACATACATTGCGTTGCTTCAGTTTTACGTAATAATTCAATTTTGAATGTGTTTTCATTCTTTTCGACCTTCAATGTCTTTGGGAATATACCCATAACACTTTCCATTCAAAGTGGCGTGTCTATTTATTATATATTCCTTTTGCATATTTCTTTTGTTTATACAATCGATTCCCTGTAAAAAAAAGAAGAATCTTTCAGCCTATGAGCAATTTGTATTCGAAGAAAACACTAATGATACATGTAGTAATTTTAGTAAGTATCTATTTCTGATTATTTATCGACAGTATTGTTGCCATGGGCTCATTCGTCAAGTTTATTTCCCAAATAAAACCCTCGTCCAGTATTGTTAAGTCAACAAAACCGGTCACATTTTTATCTCGGAGAATCCTGGCTGCTTTACTTGGTTTTTTTTTTAATGAAACACAGTATATAGTTATTCCACTATTAAATTTATTTATTTTTGCGAGCCGGAATTCAAGAGCTTCCGCTCTCATCGTCAGGCAAAAGTAAAGTGTAGCTACATTACAAGTTAAGTAGGTATGTGACAAACAGAAAACAATAGGTAAAAATTAAAATTAAAGAGATGTGTTATTATCATGTATCGTCAACCATATTATAATAATTATGAGCCGCTGTGGATGGTCTTATATCAAACATCTCCAGCATTTGCCTTAAAGTTGTACCATTTGCCAAAAATAAATAAAGTCAATAGTGGAATAACTATATACTGTGTTTCATTTTAAAAATTATTAATATGAACTTCCACCAAGATCCGTCGGTCGATAAATTATGCTTTACTTGTGTATAAAACAGGATATTATTATAAAAAAACATCATAATATTGAAACACACGTATCTATTAAAATGAACTTATTTTTATACAACGTAATACAAGTGAACCATTGCCCATCTGTCAATGTCGATATGTTTTCTAGATAATGGTTGGTTTGATTATGTTGATCCCACGTTTTATTCCTTAATCATGTGTCATATGTATTTTAACTCTCATATTGTTTGCTAGTTAGATTAATGTATGAGGAGGTATCTGTACCTACTTGTTTGATTAATAATTTTTGTTTTATTAAGAATACAAGGTTTTCAACCGAGAACTTTAATTAGATTATGTTAACGTCTTAATTTGTTTATAGAAATATAATAATCTTTGATAGGATATATTTTATATTTTTATCTATCATTTTTATCGACGACGTTGTTTTTAGTAATAAAAATTAAGGTAGGTGCTTACGAAAGTAGCTCATAACTATTTCATTGTTGATATTGTTAATATGTCAGTGACTCTTGGATCTCTATTTTAGTATTGTATTTTCAATAAGACCAATAATAAGATCAAGACTCTATATTTGGTTTGATGATAAATAGTATTATTAATTTTCGAGGTATCGATTTGGATGACCACAGAGGTTTTGTTATAATTGGTCTCGTGGCAACTGAATAATAATATGTATTTTGCAAATTATTATGTCCTGTGGTTTTATAGTTGTTTATGACTAGGTATAGTTAGGCAGTCAATTTGACTTGGTAGTAGTAAATTGTAATTTACATAAATTTATAATATTTCATCCATATTATTACATCACTGAACGCATTGTTTGATCTCCTCATCCCGCATATTTATACGAGATATCACACATTCTATTTATTATACTATACCTTATACACATTAAATTATACATAAATGTACCGGGTGCTTATATATTGTTGACTCTGTTCATTATATTCACACGACTCTCTATATTATGTTTTACTTGAATATTACTGAACTATCATCTTCTACGTGGTGGTTCTAAAGATACATAATTTAGTACATATAGTTTCATCATTCATAATACTTACATAATAATAATATGGTCTTGTTGGTGTAACTCTTCACTAAATATTGACACAAATCTCCAAATATTACTTTTTATACTTATTCGTTTCTTCTAAACTACGGGCGGCACCTTTGTCGAGTTTTGTTTGTTTGTTTGTTTGTTATGAAATATGTCGATTTAGAATTTGAATGCGTGTTGATTCTCTCTATAATACCTATAATATTATTATCTTCACGTTATTTTTAACACTGTCAGAATCTCGGAGGTAATCAGTGTTGTCTGTAGTACACTTAACAGTCATACAGAACCTGTAAATGTGATTTTGTTTATCATATTGTTGATGTATATAATATATAAGTAGGATCAGGTTTTCTGTGAGAGGTGTCAATTGATAAACCTCCTCAAACTCAATTATCCCCACGTGTAAACACTGTTACCTTCTGTATGTCCTTTTATCACCTTGTTGGGAGGTTATATTCTGTATACTTATTTGAAGTTTGTTTTGTGTGTATTTAAACTTAAGAAATACTATTCTAGTATCTAGTTTATTTAAACAGGAATAGGTACCTACTTTTTAACAGGCAGGCTTTTTATAAAATCATAATACCAATATAATTTTTAGGTAAGAATCTAAATAAGTTAATAAATATGTCTACATTAGTATCTATGTACTGCGGAGACAGTAAGTCTGTGGTTTCTATATTAGTTACCTATTGCAAGACCTGCACCAACACACACAACAGCGCATTGTGGACGGCTGTAATACGAGTATTGTGTATAATATCAATCTTATTATACATACATACCTTGTGTTATATTATACATATAGATATATAATAAACACACACATTTGTACAAACTAACTCTCAGCTGATGATTATCTGTACTAGGTGCCTCACTGCCTTCTAATCTAAGAACACTGTGCCTCCCTAGATATAATATCAAGACAAACTTCATAGTACCTGTACCTGATGTGTGTTCAGTAATGCACCGAACAGAGTGAAGATATGTTTTGCAACTGTACCTTTATCGTAGGTACAACTTATATAATGCATTTTGTAAACAACGACATGTCGTAGCTTATGGGCATGCATAGTGTAGAAGAAATTTAAAATATTCACCCCGGAAAGTTCGGTAGTATCCGCTCGTTGATGTTGTTTCATACTATCTTAGGTCTACGTCGCGCGTCGGTTGTCGTAGAACCGAGAAGTATGGAGAAATAATTTAATATGTTGCAATTTATTTGCTTGACATAGTTTTGCACAGCTTAAAATAAATAAATAAATGAAATAGTCATTGTTTAAAATATTATTATTCGTGTCCTGATATAAATTATTGCATACAATATCAAAGTGACATATTGTTTCTTACAGGAGAATATGAGCTTTCTGTATTAGGTAAAGATAAGTATTACAATAAATTACTTAGCGATGATGGTGGAAGCTGCGTTGCTCTTGTTGTTGATAGCGCGGCCATCCTTCACACGCATAGGTACATTGGATGAAGCTTGCACGAACATGTTTTTATTATTGTGGGGTTGCCTCCTGATTCAGGTTTGTTGTTATACATGTTATGTTTGTATTTTGCACATCGGGTCCTGTCAGGACACGAACACAAACACTCCCAAACCCCCGCGCAGTAAAACCTGATTCCAACCTACTTACTTACATCATCGTGAGAATATACCTACCTACCTACCTTTGTATATGTATTTGAGTACTTTTTGTAATAGGTAGTATTTTGTATAGTATTGCACCTTCCTTTAAGTTTGTGTGCTGAGAGAATTCACATCAGTATTTAGTTCACAATGCCACATTATTATTCATACTTATGTATATAACAAGTACCTATCTACTTGTTTTACATATTAATCATCGTATAAATATTTCAGTGTGTTTATATATCCTTTATAGTCCATTTTATCAGGCAAGTGATTGTCAAACCAAGGTTTTCTATGATAACTTGTACCGTTGGAGAGTATACTATTGTAGGTATGTGTCGTATTTAAAACTTCAAAGCTTTTTGAAAGCCAATAATGATTTCACAATTTCACAACAACTCTTAGACCTATAGTGTGTATGTACCTGTTCTCATATCGATTGTGTTATTATATGATGTAGGTAGATATATACCTAATGAAAATGTAGGTATACTATAGGATTGTTTAGTTTGTGTATGTATCGAGCATGTGCAATCTTTATGTCAAAGTTCGTGAGAATACCTCTTATTGAAATGGTTAATATTTATTATGTAGGAACCTACCTACTAAACAACAAACCAAGTATCAAATGAGGCGATGAGTCTCGCTGCTCTTTGTGGTAGGTAGGTACCTATAATATATTGATTTATAAGTGCGCCATTTAATAATACATTATCTTGTTAGGTACTTACTTAAGTTCATATATATCTACATCTATCTACTAAACAAGATGGTATGTATTACCTACTTATTATATTTACACAATTATATCTTCAATTTTATTCATTGTAGGCACCTGTTACATTATTTTGTAGGTAAATATGTATGTTATTTTACCAGTTTAATATTTTTAGTAACATACATATTATTTATTTTAACATCTCATGTGTCTATAATATTTTAATTTTTTTAGCGAAGTATCTTTCATTACCAAATAATAAAATTGATTATGTTTGTTATATTTGTATTTATCTCTCTGCGTCATTATGGCACCTCCCTCAAGTGGGATAATGAATGGGAAAGTAGCATGAGTACAACTACAATATTTTATATAATATTTTAAATTATATTGAAATTAAGTGATATAATAATGACATTAAAATACATTTAATTAGAGAGCAGCCTTAGTTGGCTATCTTTTAAATATATCTATAATTTTTACCGACTAATATTTGCCTTCATTATTAAGGGAAATAAATTAGGGTCTTGGTTTATTGTTGCTCTTCATGGCTATTTTAATTGTCTACTTTTTTACCATCATACATAATAGGGAATCTTTAGTACAATAGTAATGTGCCGCCCGCGGTAAGGCTACGTAGGTATGTGTTAATTAATACATATTACAATCTATTTTGTATCTCCTCATTATTAGTATTTCCAATGGATACAATACTATTAAATGTATTTTGAAATAGGGATCTAATGTTCATTGGCCCACGACTTACTGCCCATGCAAACGATTCTCCGAACAATCAACTTAATATATTATTACTTTTTATTTCTTCCCTTTATCATATTATTATATTCTTCCTCCCCGCCAAAGTCCTTCCCTTTTCATCCCAAAGTACTTTTTCTCTTTCTTCCTTGCTTTTCGTCCCGTCTCTCGATTGTGTTGTGTCGAATTACGGTTTCTCCGAATGCTTTTTCTTTACAGACAACTCTACGCCGCGACTGGTAGGTCATTACTCTACAGCAGGTTGTGCGTTATTATAACTGAACACAATATACTACTTAAACATATTTATTGTTATTTGAAAACATCGTATCGTCAACCAATTATAAGTCAGTTCCATAACTACACTAAATGAAAATAATCCACAAGCTTTAGCCGCTAAAATAACTGATGTAGGTATAAGTTTTGTGAATATATAATTATTTCGGCAACTAATGGCAAGATCATTTAAATCAAATCCTGCAGGACGGTCACGTGTTGAGCACATTGAACAGGAGAGCATGCACGAGGAATTGTATGACAGTGACGGAAGCGAAAGAAGTATGCAAGGATAGAAGGAACTAGCGCTCGATCCTTTCTGCCTACCCCGCGAGGGAAGCGGCGTGATGGTACATATATATGTATGTATGTAATTATTTCGTTAATCTCTCGGTTTCTGTTCATTCACGTTTCAATTGGATCTGTATCTAAGTTTAGAAGAACCAGTATTTGGTGTAATTGGTGTAATAAATACATTGATTTATTTTTCTTTTTTATTATGAATAATCAATAATAATTTTTAATTTGCTTTACCAGATCTTCAGAAACGTCATTAGACAAATTATCAGAAATAATACACTTATATTTACTTCTTCCATGTATTACCTAGGTATAATGTATGTAGAGTAGTGTAGCGTATTAGTTAGTATTAATCACAATACAACATTATTACCATTGTTATTATTAAGTATTGTGTATAGATTATTATACTGCAGATACTATTATAGCGGGAGAGGGGGCGGGGGACGAAGCCTAAACTGCACCGTGGATAGGATCCCATGACATTGCCTTCATACAGACACACAGAGCCGAGAACTTACCTACCCCCGACCTACCCACACACTCTTCTCTTTATCATCGTGTGTGGTCAATCCACGGGCAGACACAATCATGCCTACAACACTTACATAATAATATATTATATTATATTGTATAGGTACCTATAATATTATGTATTGTATCCATATCCCGGTCAACCCTTCCGTGGGCTCGATCTCATACTAACTTGCGCCTGTTGTTTGTGTATCGACAACCCAGTTCCATAGGACAATAAGAAATTTTTCAAAATCAAAATTTTTGGCTTATTCCATCTAGAAAGTAACATTTATTTCAATTCCACAAACAAAAATTCTAAGATTTTAATAATTTATATAAGAAGCACATATTTGTTTTTCGGTAGATCGCCATACTGCTTCAAAATTTTAACGTGACATGCATAATGTTGGAATATAAGAATTTCGAGTTGTTGGTTTATGGATCTATAATATTCTAAAGGATCGATATATTAAAATATTACATTCAAGAAAGCGGTGTCTTCTATGATTACTGGGAAGATTGGTAAAAATTGTTCAGAAATTCGAAAAGTTTCTACATTTTTTTGTATCTTACGTATTTTGAAAGATTATTATTAATTATGTAGTTGCAAATTATAAGATATAAGAGCATTATTAAATATTATTAATTATGCTGATATAAGAGTAGGTTAACAATTTTTCTTAACATTAGACATTTTGCCCTCCTTGAATTAAGTATTAAATTTCTTAGCCAGTTGACTGCATCGGGGGTCACTTAATTATAGTATTTTATTGGACATTGTAGGAAGCTTATTTAGTGCTCAATCATGTATTTTTATTATCTCATTACTTTATCGACTTCCCTCGTTGCTGATGATCTTTTATAAATAGCTTATTCTATTTAGTTCACATTATTTGCTCGCTTTGCTCTGCATTCAATAACAATAGTGCATTGGTTTCACTTGCATGATATTGTATGGTAGGTATTTTATATTATAATATGATGCGGGCTTTTGATGCGGTGCGATGATTGAGTGATTGAAGCTTTGGTTTCAGATAGTATATATATTGTATGTAAAGTATTGTAGAATACTCAATTAGGTCCGCAACAATAAAACATGTTGTATCCTAATTTCTTTCTATTATTCTCTCGATAAAGAGAGGACGGGCAACATCAATCAAACCCCTTGAATCCTTTGATGAAACTAGAAATATAGGTAGGTTATATAATACCGTGAAGGATTAATATTATGGATAGTATGAATATTTCATCTACTCTAAACTTAGACCCGTATTCACAAACAAGAAATAACATCTATTCTAATAATTGTTAGACCTGACTAAATGACACTTTACAAATAGTTATTAAAATTGTTTCAACTTTATATCTGATTGAAATAATTACTCCTTATAAATAAATGTTAATTTATATTAGGTGCTTATAAACGTCACAATTGGAATTTTCGATATAATGTGGAGTAGGTGGCTCCATAGAAAAAACGTTTCATGAAAAAGGTTTTTGATTTAGTCAGAGTTAACTTTATACATGTCTAGTTAGCCAAGTCTTAATATGCATATCTTTTCTGAGTATGGATTAACAGCTTATCTAACTAATAGGCATTATAGATTCTTGTATAAGGTATGTAATTTACTCCCAAGCGGGAGGTAATGGTTTACCATCCTACATGTTAGTGGTTTGATATGGAGCTGTAGGATTAGGCATATCATGTACCTAACTGTCTGTGTATTATCGATACTATGCGAGGGTGGAATAAATAGATTCATGACTTTATAACCAAGTTAAAAAATTTATTCGATTTTTTTAAACCCCGTGATTTGTGAACTGCGGAGAGTAAGGAGGTATACTCGTACAACGCAAGGCTAAAGACCTTATTGTATGGGCCTTTGCGGTAGTTTTTCTACAAAACCTGCGCTTATTTGTAACAAATTGTCTAGGTTACTCGTATTATTATTATTATGTAGTGTTATGGAAAAAAATATCCATCCGTCGTTTATTTATACTTCGAATCTTTGAAATGACTATTTTTACTTTTATAACCTGGAAATTTGACATATTTTGACATATACTTCTCTCTCAGTTCAGTAAAAACATGTGTTATTCTCTTCTCATTCCTATTTATCCTACCTGTTGGTTCTTATCTCGTGAAGGAAGTGGTTTTGTTATGTAATGCATAATGACTAAGGATAATTTTAACGTAAGATGTACATAAGTAATATGTAGGTACCTAATATAAGCGTATTACCGCAGACCTCACTCCCAGTCTCAATAGTAAAATAACAATTTTTGGTTTAACCTCTCAGCCCTTTGCTGCGCGTATTACATATTATGTGCGTGTCTTTAAAATTATACAATACCTACTTTACTGTGTATCTTTGTACCTAAACTTGTTTTAAGAAAGCAATAATTTTGTTTCAGTATTCCGCAATTTATCTTTCTCTTACATCTGATACATGAAAGTGCTCGATATTATGACCACCCACAAGTTGATAACTATAACCTTACGATCCCTTGAAAATGCCTAATTAAAGTTTGTGTAAAACGTTTCAATTTCAATGATTTTATTGAAGGTAAGGAATATTAATTGGTCATAAAGATATAGATTTGAAAGGATCACCATACAAGTATGTCGTTAAAATAAGATGTTATTATAAACCCCCTGGAAAACATAATAATACTAGAAGTTAAAAAGGACTAACAGAGGCGAGTCATTGTTTACCTGCGCTCTATATATCTACCATAATAGATACCTTCCTAATATTATTATCTACCATAGCTCTTATGTATTTGTATAATAGGACGTAATGTTATTTGACTTCTTGAACAATATCATTATATCGCATCGGAAGTATCCTTTTTTTGTACAATTACTATTTATCCTTCTACACGAGACTCTTGTGAGAAAACGTCATCTATCCTTCGCACCTGATATCTCGACATTTTAATTGTAACTACAAGTTAGGTACCTGGATCTTAGTGGGGATTTTGTATTATGCTTTTATTGCTGTGTAGTTTGTTTTTCTTATATTCTAATTTGTCATCCATCTGTTAGAATTTTGAAGCGCTTATTGATCATATATAAAAATAGCTACCTATTATTTATTTGATAATAAAAATCGCGTTCCGTACACAATCTATGAAAATTTCATATAATAATACTACTACTACTTCACACTCACAGCATATTCTACCAGTGGGGTAGCCAACAGAACAGCTGCATGTAATAAATATGCAAGTAGTCTTTTCCGTGCCATCAAAAGAAGACATTCACGATGGGTGGCAAACGACAATGCTGAATTTAAGATGTAAAATGTCATTATTTTTCGAACACCTTCCTTTTACAGGACATTTGAAAACTTACGAAACAGAGTGTAAGTCCTATTATTGCCGAGTGCAGCACTGAAACCATAATAATTATTTATAGTTAGAAAGGAGCCTCATCTTTCAAAGTAATAAAAAATCGACCTCACCTCGTTTCCCATTTCCTAACAATCAATGTTAAGTGTTCCGATCTCTGCCCCGTCATTATTTTGTTCTGTTAGGTGCAATGGTATTATGGATGTTATTATCCTTGAGCCAATTACCTCGCAGCGGACCCGCGCCGCGGCCTGGCGGGATGTTGGTCTTCCATTTCCTCTCCTCACGATCTGTTTCCATTTGGCTTGTTTACCCTCAAATTACCGCTGCTTCTCGTGAGAAATCTGTTACTGAAAATGATCATTTGGGTTTTTGTAAAAATCACGTTAGGTACTGATGTACGATGGGTGAAAATAAGTATCCCAAGTCACTCATACATATATATAAATGATTTGGAATTTAAAAATTTAAAACGTGTACCTACCGTTCCTATGTTTCTCTATGGTAAACCAGGCATCGTGTAATGTTAAATAAATTTTAGTCTCCCTACAATGTAATAAACGTCATTATATTTGAGACATGTGACATTAAAAATAATGATCCCGATAAGAGTTCCTTGTGGCACTCCATTAGATGTTCCTATAATTTGGTCAGTCCACAACCTAGTTCATCCATCCATATTATAACTATATGTATTCCCGTCTCTCCGTCCTCTCATCTGTCTATCGTTATTAATAGTTTAAGATTTAAGATTCATTATCATAGATATAATATTGTTATGTAGTAAATTAATTCACCCGATCACGAAACACTATAACAGAATGACAGCCGACTCGAGTTTTGTGTCTGGATCTAAGTACCTATATGTAATGTGTATATCGGTGTGTATTGTTGTTACTTGCGTTAATAGTGCACTCTGTAAGTGGATAGTGATCCTCCCAGCCTCAGTCAGTGTTGTCTTATCTCCTTGTATATATTTTATAATATATAAGTACCTATTTTCGTATGATAGATTGGAACACTTTTCTCACAGAACCAATTATTATTGTTCCCTACATTCGTATAATTATGTAGTCCTTGATAGAATGTTTCCTTCGGTGTATAGTGTTTGGTTACCTTAGTTACCTACTGGTTAGTTGTGTGAGTAAGTCCCTTTTCAAATGTTGGTCCATATTAAAATGGCGCCTGATTTCATCTGTAGCTCCCAGCGTTTCCCTTTCCTCTCTTCCTTTCCTCCTCCGCCCCTAAGTGATCTTCGCTCTTTGATCTTCCACGTATACGATTCCGCCTCGCGTGATACCGCTCGTGGTACTCCAGGGCGGCGATCGTTTCGTTTCATCGACCCCGACATTTTTTTTATTGTTCCACCATCTCTCTTGTGTTACATCTATCCCAAGTCTCAGTATTTCGGCTCCTCTCACACGTTTTATTTTTTTCTCTCTGTAGCGCAGCGTAGGTACTGTCTGGTCGTGATGTTTTATATTATTTTCATTACTGAATCACATTCAGTTAGAGTAGGTATATTGAGACAGAATTTTATATTGTTTTGTGTCATGATATCAAAATATTGCAATATTGAATTTTATGCTTTGTTAAATGCTTTGTCATACATTTAATCATTCATGATTATTATTCGGTTAAATTCATTTAGAAGTCTTTTTTAAATTTCAATGAATTTATATAATAAAGTCAGTTCAAATGGAATTATTTGTACATGATGTTGATTATGAATGGAAACTAATAGTGAGTAAAACTAATACTGTAGTATTTAGTAATTCAATTTAGTTTTGGTTTACACTTATACATGTAGGTAATATAATGATTGTTGAGGACACTATTTAACAATATTTAGTTTTATCGATTGAGTCGGATCACGGTTCCCTGAGGCACCCCAGTGGTGGGCGGCCTCGGCCCAGCCTGGTCCTGTCAGTCCTTGTGATATTGTGTTCCTGCCGCTGCATTATTATTTACCACAATACATAAATACTATTTATTATTATTACCTGCCTCATCCATACATCCATCTTAACATATTATAACTGGATGTTAAATTATGTTTTTTATTGACCCGAAGGAATCTCGTGTTGGCTGCAGCGGCACGAACTAAACTAAACAAGGTTCAAAATATTATGAATTATCATTCAGATCGTTATTATTATTATTCTCATCCTATTTTAGTAAATGCATATTCCTTTTATTGTGTAATTATATGTTTTCAAAACATTCGCACTTAAATTTTGTTGATTGTTGAGTTATTAAGAAATGTCGGTTGGGTCGTTTATCACTCAGGACAGACAGGTATTCTCCGATGCTGCTAAATCTGTTGTTAAAGGCCAATAAGAATACATACATAATAAATATTTCCTAGATTTTAAGATAGTTATTATAACAAAAAAGGAAAAGTCGTATAATTCTACATTGTGTGTGGGTTGAAGTTTTAAATTATATATTTCACTCAATTTTTGGTAGTATAGACTTTTGAGGTTAGTGCAGGAGTAATAAGGAATAATGTTTCGTATAAATACAATTTTTTAATATAATGTTCGAGTACTATATGCAGACACTGTGCAAAGTAATTCTTTGAATTTCATGTAAGAAAGTTTCTTGACAGTTATGGATTTTTCCGTAACAATTTTTTCCTCTATGACATTTTGAAATTGATTCGATACGTAACGTATGAAATAATATTTCATTTGACTAATACATACTCGTACTGTCGTTAATAATATACCTAATAGATGTAGATACCTTCTGTTTAGTTATTGTCTAACTACGCTACTAAGTTTACCATATGCAATACCAACCGTCTTATTAATTCAGTTTTTACCGTGATTGTCCATATCGTGGGCTCAATACAACAACTAGACATCTAGAATTTTGGTAAATTTGGGTTATGTGTTCCCGATGTTAACATTTAATGTTTGAGTAATTTCTGATTTTTATCATAAATGTAAAGGCTTCTTTATACTGTAATCAAAGCGTTTCAACATATTTATTACTATCCTTCAGAGTGTAATGTTATGATTTATCCATTAGTTATCTCATAACTATTGATTTTGAGATGTCTAGTTGTAGTATCGAGTCCACGATATACACAATACAAGTAGTAGGTATGTATAATATGAATGTGTTGCTATTCTTCTAACGTGCGTATTATTAATGTTGCTTTTTGGACAATGACGCAGTAGCCATTGAATTTCTGTGGTTTGCTGTTTGGAATACTAATTACTATTTAACATTATCTTGTGTGTAACCGTCTTTACAATATGTTTATTACTGAATACGGTGCGACATATTAGTGGACTTAATTAATGGTGTTGATACCTAAATAGATATCCTGTTTTATCGTTACATTGAAGATATTAAATGTTTTGAGAGCTTTACTTACTTATTCAGCAGCTACCAGTATGTATCTCTGTCCCCTGTTGAACTTAAGCCTCTCTCAATTTTTTCCAGACATCTCTGTCCGACTGCATGAGACATGTCGCTAAATTAACAGATCAGAGATGATGACAAAAATGGTAGTGAGGTGGGGTGCATAACTTTTTGATTATTAATATGTAATTAATTTTATATTTTCTGCTCTAGAAAGCTGCTTATATGAATGTAAAGCATTTCTAATTTATTTTTTATTTCTATTTGTTTCAGGTAAGAATCATAACATTTTATTTCTACAATGAAAATAGGTACTTACCTACATATTCAGATGTAACGAGTACATACAAACACAATGGTGATGGTGAGTAGTTAGTTGTTTATTTAAATTTACAAATTATAACTTTTATGCTTATTACTTACTGTATGAAATTGTTTGTATTCACTGTAGGTACAAATAAGAATGAATAAATAAAATAAATAAGTTACATTATCTAAGAAGAGGTCTGAACAGCGCGGGACAGGGAAGCATTCTCCAGAGTGATCACTAATGTCTTTCTCTATCTATACTAGAGTGACATAAAACAAAATGGGAAGCCAGTGGATTCACTAAATGTAATAAACACACACGCCAGTTGACTTATTTATAAATAAGCCATTCAGAATCGGTGGCTTACTTCACTATTGCTGAATTGAATAATTATGTATATATATATACCTAATATGAAATATGTATTATGGTGATGTTTTACAAATAGGACATCAGAAAAGTTACAGAATAGAGTGGCAAGCTTATTATATTTTCATTTCTCCACATAGATAATTTATTGCGTAGTCTCCAGTGAGGAATAGCTCCCACATTATTTTCTATAAGTTTACGAGTGTCCTGTAAAAGGCAAGTGTTCGTAAAGCCTCACATGTAAGACAATTGACATCTACAATTCAGCCATGAGGCATGCCACCAATTGTGAATGACTTAATTTTTATAGGCACAGAGAAGGAATTCTGCATTTTTATTACATGCAGTCAGTCCGCTGGCTACCCCGCTTGTGGGATATAACGTGATGGTATTGTTGTTGTGTTGCATATAATTTTATAGCTTATGTTTTCATTTATCATCCCCGTATGTACTTTGATTGTTTATCTGCCGATTTTATTTTATTAGGTACTTAGATTATTTATATTTAATTTGATGAGTCAGTTTATAATCTCATAATACACGACTGAATATAATTTATTACTATTTGTTTTTACTGTAAAGTGACTATATAAACTTCTTTTTATGAACCTGGGTGTGGATTTGTTACACGAATATCGCGATGTTTTGCAATCATATATCTCCCTCGGATCAATACGAATATCGTTTTGACATTTCGCTCTCTCGCTAAGTTCGGATCACGACTCTTGATGTGAAACAATGTAGGTCGCAAAGTCAAGCGCACACCTCATTATTATTATTAATAAATATACCTATACATTGGTAGGTATATACAATAAACTAAAGTATACCTATAACTTATAATAGGTATATGTTTGTATTGCAGATTGATGTTTATTTTCAAGTGTAGAAATAAACACTAGGCCAATAAAATTTTGTCCGACAAAACTAGCCTCGACTTAATTTCAACGTAAAATATTAATAGGTATGTCAATAACATCGAAATCGAAACAAAATGTTTTGTATCATTATTGAAGCATTTCACCCACATTTGTTATCGGCGTGGACCTGAATGGTCAGTGAGTCCAGCAGGGCTACTCTTGACAAAACTAAACACGATCTTAATCTAGTCTTGATCTTGATCATACGACGCACGAAGTGACTATTGGCCAAAAATACACGCAAACCGATCGCACGTTAGCGGTAGCGCGGTGTTTTTTACCATAGTCCCTTCGTGCGTCGTATGATCAAGATCAAGACTAGATTAAGATCGTGTTTAGTTTTGTCAAGAGTAACCCTGCAGTGGCTGTCCAATTATGCAGATGCCGTGATGGTAAAGACAAGTTTGATGGACATAGTGTCGTAATTCAGTACCTACTTAATTCTAAATCTTGCTTTACTTAAAAATGATTATGATTTTTAACTTACTGACCTCTAATATTGACATTTTTATATCACTTCGATTTCTTTTTTAATAATTTGACCAAAATTTTTTTGAAAATTTTGTACTTTGATTTATTAACTTAAATTTTTATGTCTAATTAATGTTACACTGTTCAACTCCTGTTTTGTATTAGTCTTAAATGTTTTGTATCTTCTTTGAAAAAATCATGTACCTACCTATTGTATGTATACCTAGAGAGTTTTAACATGTTAAAAACTTAGGCCGTGAATATCTATAAATAAATAAAAATAAATTAATAAATAATATTGAGCAGTAAAACCTAACAAATTCTCTATAATACCTACCTTCCATTTTATGTTAGGTAATTCACAAAACAATTTATATCGACTGTTAGTTTTGACTTAATAAAAATATTGATTATTTTAGTTAGAGTTTAGTGTGGTTTGATACATTGTTGCACAACACAATCCATGATCAGAAAATATCTCTCGGATAATTTTCTTTGACCATCAAACATCTTGTTAATATATTTTATTATAAATATGTATGTATTGTATGATACAATGTGATATTATGTAATAAGTAGGTATGTATACTGTACAATAACACTTCGTATTGTATGTATGTATGTATGTAACAGACAGACATTTGTCTTATGAAGATATGTGTATGCATAATATGTGTTATGTAGGTGTGTGCTATACTATACCTGTGTGTGTGTGTGAAGTGGATGTGAGATTGCTATTTATTTATTTATTTAGCGGTTCTATGGAATCACTACTGCGATATGTGATCCGTTCAACTGTACATACAATAATAATTTAATAATTTGACTTATGAATCTGCTACATAAAATATATTAGATTCAATTCAGTACAAATTATCTATGCAACATAATATGTTACTACTACTACTGGGTACTGAATCATCACAGCATATCCCACAAGTGGGGTAGCCAGCAGACCAGCTGCATTTTGTAAACATGCAAGCTGTCATCCTCGTGCCAATAAAAAAATAAGGCATTCAGGAGTGTAGATAACCTCGCTGAATTTAAGACGTAAAATGTCTTAAGTTTTTCGAACATCTGCCTTTTATAGGACACTCGAAAACTTACGAAAAAGAGTAGGAGAGTTTTTTTTGTAATATAATAACTACATTAAAATATTAACATATAAAATTGATATATACTGAAATGGTGATCGTTCAGAGTATTTAAATAAAATATTCATATATGTTATACTGAACGATCACCGTTATTCTCCTTGATATAATGTATCATCATCCTTAATTACTTATCAACTGAATAGCTGTAAATACGATATAAACTAATAACAAACAAATTGTGCAAATTAGTTAATGACCTAGCCAATCCCCGAATAAAAAATGATTTGTTATGTTATAAATGTACCTATACGTATGTAGTTAACTAAACTGAGATCTGAAGTTAAAACAGATAAAGAGAAACTTACTAAAATATAAAAAGAGAGATCAGATAAATTTAGTATAGTGCATGGATACCTGGGTAGGTGGAATCATTCCTTATATTGAATCTAGTGTTTGCATAATCCTATATTAGTATAGTCTCTCTGACAGTACCTACTGACCTATGTATATGTACATAATACTATATATCTGGTGTTATGTTGTGTTGTGTTGAGTGAGATAGCTGCGGGACATACCTCGTGTTGTGCTGTTTATATCGCAACAATTATCATATTATTATTTTTATGATATGCACAAGGAACGTATATAATATTATTATATGTATGTATATAGATTCAGTACAACGTGTATTTATCTAATAAATAATTTAATATTGTGATTGTTCATCTCTCGGCGGGCGCACCTGTGTAGTAAGTTACCTGGTTTGGTTACATATACCACGGCTTGTCTAGTAGTACTTATGATGCAATACACACTACACATACAGCATGATATACCTACAATGAGATGATATCAATGTGTTGTTTATGATGTTATTGCAATAATACTAACTTATTGGGATCTATAATGTGTTATTACTGAGTAGGTATATCTCTACCTATAATACTATTACCTACCTATATTAAAATATATTGTTTTATAATGTAGTTAGTTACATCTATACTTGTAGCTGGTTGATGCAAAGTCATATTGGCTGTTGCCTACACTCGGCTGCACAGCAAGTTGCCCAACTTCGTAGTGAAATACCTATATTATTATTTATTATTACATTAGATGAATTACAATATTATTACCCACCTAGTTACTTGAAATCACACAGGTATAAATTATAACTACTGAAATTATTAATCATATTTCATTTTCTTATTTCTGCACAACTTGATTAGTCTTTTTCCTCCAATTTGAAATATTTACTTTAATTAACTCAAATCTCAATACTTTTCGTTTATTTAAATACAGATATTGTTTTCACTTCTAACACTACTCGTAGATTAGCTATGCAAGTAAACGTGTTCAATGTTGTGGGAAAAAACAAACTGAATCAAAAAGTTGATTATCAATAAATTTGAATAAATTGTGATTTGGTACTTTCAGCTCATATTTGCTCATACTAACATATTACACTTTACAAGTTTTGATGGTTTTTATTAACTTAATGTCTATGCATATTTCTTAGGGTAAAACCTAAGAAAATCAGTCGCAAGTAACGCAAATTAAATATTTGATGGTCTTCGTCTAATAGGTAGGTTAGTTAGTTAGGTACTATATATCCAAGCATACTGCCCACATATGTACATAGGTGGCTCCTAAGAAGCTATTACAGGTTGCTCTCATAATTAGTTTGTTATTTAAATCATTCTGTTCGTGAACATGATAACGTTCAGGGAGGTCGAGGACTGGATCGACTATATATACCTAGTAGGAAGGATGTTCTCCGGGACACGCATCTCAAATTAGTGGACAGACCTGAGGACTGGGTAGGTATAGATACCTATTATCTAATTCCCCTGTCAATAATAATTACATGATAATAATACATGTACATAATATCTTCTCTCACCACCTTTACACAGTATGTATGTATGTAATGAGTAGGTACCTCCTAATTATGTTAATGAGACGATATAGTTAGGTACATACAAAATGGTATGATTGTCTCGTCATATTATATTCCTTTGAAGTAATTCTGCAGGTGAATGAGTGACTTGTCGTGTGTAAGACGAGTCAGTCAAGTTTAATCATGTTTCTGTTACATGTAGACTGTATGTAGAGTGGTGAGTGATATTATTGTTGTTATCACTATGGTAAACGCATACCCTTGCAAATGCAATTATTTTTATAAAATATTTAGGTACACTATCTTGTATCTATGCCATGTCATCTCACCTGATCTAATAATAGTCAACATTGAATAATGTTATGTATGAAAAGTTCTCACATATTTCTATTAATGTCATTACATCGTGCGTATGATTTTTTCCTTTATTGTCCTCATGTCATTGGTAACTACACAAGTTACACATATATTCGTATTTGCATATTTTAGTTAAATTATTTATTATAATAAAACGTTTACTACTGATAAACAAGAATACAAATAACGGCACATTATTAGTAATAATAATATTTCATATCAAGGAAATAAACACGATTGTATTAATGAATCTATAAATTATATGCATAATTAAGTGAAAATCATTTTCACAGACAATAATAAAGGCATCAGGTAAACCAGTTTGTTGATTAAATTACAATAGTAATTAGACAATTTTATTATCCCATTGAGTATCATGACACTTACTATATTATTTGACATCAATAGACATCTTCTTGTGAAGTCTTCAGACATACATACATACATACATACAAATACGTATGAATATTAAAAGGCGTCATTTATGTAGGTCAGTTATTATTAATTTTTTAGTCTGTCGTGTTGATTGTGAATGTAAATGTGCATACTATTAGTTTCACCGATAGATAAACAAACAAGTTGATTGATAATAATGTATCTAATAATTGTTGTAATTATGAGCTTAGCACGTTTCTCTGGACACAGCTATCTTTCAGTCTAATCTTTATATTTGAGTATTTTCTTTACTTTTGTCCAGTCTCGACATATCTAATTTATCACACCTAATATAACGTGTATCTTGTGTTAAGTTCCCATTTAGTGTTTGTTATGATTTGCATAGTTATTTAGCAAACATCATTTCCATTAGCAGCCTAGTGCTAATATTATTAGTGTGTAAGCTAAGCTAACAATGCTAAACATTGTGAAAGTTTTATGTCAATATTTGTAGTTATGTACCTACAATGTTACTACCAATAAATACGCGTAAACAAAATAGCGCTTTGAAGTAACCCTTCCTTTGAACTTTATTTTAAAACAATAATTCGTTTAAAATTCTTGTTAGGCTAAATTGTAATGATATATTTCTTTTACGGTCTATTGTTCGATGTCTAATGTTGACTAGTTTTCCTTATGTTTTCCACTTGGAAAACTACTTTACATAAAGGCACGTTACAGAGAATCGAATGTATGGAAAATTTAATGGGAATGAATGGTGTTCATGGTGTCTTTGTAGTGTATATATGTACTATAGATCTGTATACGTTTGTAGGTAAATGTGTGTTAATAGTATGGAAGTTTCCTCCTCTAATGGAATAAGGATAATCTTTGTTCTCATTCTGTTAGGACTCCGTACAATGTAGGTAGGTAGGTACTTATATAATGTGAAAAAGTATATGCGAAGATCAAATTGACATATCAGTCATTTGTTTGAAAAAATATGAAGTATAATGTAAAATATTTTGTGTAGATAGATACTACGATCGTTCCTTTTCTAGAGTGCTAAATACAATTTTTCGACATTACGATGTTTATTAATTCTTATTATGTTAGGAGCATATCTGATTTTGTAAAGAAGGTGTTATAAGTAGGAGTGTATAATTATCACATTATAAGAGACGTTCATCCCAGGTACCTGGCTATGTATTACTGTGTCACTCTCACTACCTCTGTACTATATGCATTGACACAGTACAGAACAATACAATACAATATAGTTAAGTATAGGTACTCTTGTAATGTTATGGTACTTACACTACAACGTACATACATACATTGTGTGGAGTATATATTCATAATTCATATTATTGTTTAGGATTTATTCATAAATAGTCAATGTCTCAAGAACAACATGATTCATAATAATATAATAACGAATCTATCTGTTGTATATAAACGGAACAATAGCAGTCATATTAGGACAAACATTAACAAAGTCTATATCCTTGTATAATCATATTATTGATCATATCACGAATTAGATACCTACACTAAAAATATGCAAACTTTCTTCATGTAAGCTCCCACTCACTACGCGTTTGTGTTTTTTGAGAATCTAGCTATGAGACTTTGGAATATTTTTATTTGTCTAGTGCTTTTCTCAGACACATTTAGCAGCTTACTTTCATTGTCAGATTGTCCGCTAAACATAGTCTAATATAAAAATTAGTAGCCTTGTGTATAACATAATATTATCTCTTTCACATTTCAAAATGTATTATTGTATTATTCTTGGTATTTGCTTGTTTTCTCAAGTATATTTTGCAGAATACTTATCGTGAATATTTCACTATTTCCATCCAAATTCATGTATTAATATTTTTTATTGCAACGCGTGACCGGCAGTTAGATACATACCTCTCTCCAATGTCTGTGTATTTCCTCCGTTTGCTACGTCAGCCACCCTGACCTCTGTGACCTCATCACCAGTTACAACAATACCGTGCGTTTCTTAATAATAAGTAGGTATATTTTTATACAACATTTATTTACATTTATATTAATTTATTAGCTCATTTATCATATTGCACAAACCGTGTGAGGGATTAGTTACTAATTATTACTTATGAAACTGCACAGATACATAATTTTATTTAGCTTTAATTAGAATCGAGTCTATGTCAATTTGTATACATTAATTGCCTGTTGCCTAAACACACACGTCAGTTCTGCTCTATTTGGCATAGAGTCTCGCTATTATTTAGGTGTTATACAAATTATTATTACTATTGTGTCTTCTTATAATGATGTCGCTACTGTTGATGGATGCATATTGCTAATAATATTATTTTTAGATCACACGTTGTATCATAATAAGAAAAGCAAGTTGCCTATACATAAATTAATTTTTACACAGCGTTTCTCATTTCTAGCAATGAACAAACCATATTTTAGAAAATCCGATCTATTTTTAATTATTTGTTTTGATTTGTTTGCATACATTACAATTTTTTTGCAATAATTTCGTAAATTCGTTATTTTTTAGCAGTGACAAAGTCAGTTTACCAAAAAATTGTTAAGTTAATATTAATTTACACAAAAAAATGAATATCACGTACGTATAATAAACTTTCACAAAACTCGTTTGTAATCCCTATACAGTTTAGATACCAGATCATGTTCAATGAAATATTACAAGTGCATTAGTTGATTTTTAATTTACCTATTCACTAGGATTTAGTACGCAGAAGAAGAAGACGAGTTGTCATTGTGTGATGTGAAACTGTATAATTTAGTAGAATACCTAATAATGATATGTGCATTTCTTTGAGATGGAAAGTAACGAAAGTGTGTGATGTGCCAGATTCAACACTGTCCCCTATAATACATAATACATACATACATATCTGGCTGTAGTAGCCTCTTCTACACAGTAGGTAGGTACCTACGTGTATGTATGTGTAGGTAATGCATCTTGTCTCGCGAGTTGCTAACCTGTACCTATAGCAGGTAGTAGGTAGGTACATAGATACTACGTAGATACCTACCCAAGCTGTCGGGACCACAATGCTGCTAATGCCATCATCGGGTCTCATCTCTTCTCGACTGCTAATTATAAAGTGTGTCATCGAATGATTTTCTTCTCTGTAGCAAGATTCTGAATTTAAAAAAAAATCTATTCAATAATGAACAATTTATGTTATCAATGTAATAGAATTACCTATGTCATTTATTGTAGATACAAGATATTTTTTAGACTCATTTAGATTATATTGTTTTCTTTTTCTTTTTTGCCGAGTGTTTTATACAAAAGAATAACAGTTTAGTGCCCTTGAGTTAGATATATCCTAAGTACTTACGATTTTTGTTTTATAGAACCTTAGTTATTTTATGTTTTTCTAAATTTACAAACGCTGGAAAATACAAATATTCCTAAGTTATACCTATATATTACATATTTGTATATATTGTATATTGGTATACTATCTTCAGTTCCATATTTTTGTTTTGTGCAATCTTTTTTTCGTCATGCCTGGCAATTTTTTTTTTTTTTTTTATTTAGGTCAAGGTGTTGTTTCAATAAAAAATATTCATGCATATATGCGAGTTATTTTTTTGTAGGTAAAATGATTATTTATTTTTATGGTAGATATAGAAGATAATAATTATTATAAATATCAACCACCTTAAAATAATTCACGGTGACTTCATCCTTGTTCCTAGTGAAGTGTAAAGGTTAAATAATAACGTACCTACTTTGTTTTATTTTATTAAATTTATATAATTATGTAGGTACCTACTCACCATGAAGTTGTGACAATTGATAATAAGAACTGCTGTTTCCACGTAAATCATCATTTAGCATTTATACATATAGGCAGATACGAGTATGTATCTGATGTATTATTGTAAATCAATTTGTATCATCTCAAGGTATCAAATTTATTCATTTAACCTAACTATAAACATTACAAAAATAAGCTTACAATCTTCATCAATATTTCCGTTGCCGTATCCCAAATAGAATGGGCAGAGAGAATAGAACGCCACATTAATGTATCTTTATAATATACTTCTTTCAATTCCTTCATATTCATCTGATTTCTCATACACGCGCACTGATTTCTCTTACTCAACACGCGACCATCCTTGAAAATTTGATCCACGTAGTTGAACTATGTAATTCTCTGACGTTCACGCTTACTTACATCTCTTCTTTCAGGCAAATTTAAATTTTTCTTTCACTCCAGTTTTTCAAAACACCGCAACTTATCATCTACATGTATTCTATCCACAACACTCTTCTCACATTCGCTCATTGTCTTAATATCCTCATTCTATCCCGCAATGTTTTACTAAACATTTTTCCCAGTGATCGCATCTCCACAGCATTTGTCCTTCTTCAACCACGTCCATGTTTCTCTAGCACACGTAAGTGTCAGCACCACTGTGTTATGCGTCTATGAAATTGATAAAATACATAGCTACGTATATTGCACGATAATATTATAGAAACCTCTGTGAAGTTTGTAGGTAGGTAGGTACATAAATTGTGATCGGTATAATCCCTCCTTTAACATATAGCAGTATGACATTATAATAATATTGTGTTGTTTAGGTAGGTACCCCTCTAGAGATAATATAGAGATCCGTATAGTGTAATATGGCATGACCTCCCGCATCAGTTAGTTATAGTCGGCACCTGTAATTACTCGAATCATAATATCATTAGCCCGCATTGTACTCACCATATGTCTATAATACTATATTATATAGCAATGTGTAGGTTTATCCTTTATATTCCTTTCAATAACTTTATGCGGTAATTCGTCTAATGTAGCTGTTTATTATAAATATATAATTGTGTGAACCATTCAAAACCAGTGGTTGCTTTGTGGTTTTTCACTATTCTCTCAATGCTATTATTTGAATGGTAGTTTCTAGGTTTTCTTTAACTTTTCAAATGTTTTGTGACTAACACGGCGGAATTCCATATTTTATTATTAATTTATGCAAAATAAATTAAACATGCATTTTCCACTTAAATAGCTGTATTTAGTTATAACGTTTTCAGAACTACTTGTTCCATCATCAGTAACAATACTAAATATAAATTATTTCAAGAATAGGTATGTTGTGTTGCAGGAGTTTTCTTTAATAAATCCGTTTTTAAAGTCACCAGTATAATGTTGTATAGCAAGAAAATGTCCTTATAGATTGGTTTGTGAAATAAAAGTGAATAATTTTCGTGCTCGACTTTTAAAACTTTCATTCCCTTATCAGGGGTATATTTATAACTTATTTTCATTTGAACTAATAATGACAAATATTTTTTAAACGTAAAATATTACACCCTATTGCAATAAAGTTCGTGGGTCTATGAATATAATATTTTGTTGAAATAACTTTATTTGTTGGATATTTATCCGTTTAGGTGACAATCTATTAACCTTTCAACCCTCTCTTGTCTATCAGTACCACTATGTCAGTGTTGGCATCATGAATATAATAATCGATTCTCAACAGTTGGAGTATTATTAGGTAAGTGTAACGCCACTGCAGCTAATGTCCTTATAATAATAGCGAAGCTTACTAATGAGCCGTTGAAATGAACCACAATCATTATTTGATGGACCACTACACACATATATACACATACATACATACATATAGTGCAATACATACATACATAGGTACTTTTAAGAATATGTAATATCATCATCAAACATACACACACACTCGCACTCACACTTACGTAAATTCGTATATGCCCTCTAGAATTAATAGTTAGGTATATTTAATCATTATAAGTTCACATCAGATAGGCGCAATATTCAATACAAAATCACGAATAACCGACTACTTTATATTTGTGTGAATAGAATAATACCTATGTCTTCTTTTATATTCTACCTTTTGTAACTGCATATGTATACAGTACACACCGTGAACTTTTATAATGGGTACCATTAGATACTCAAGTACCTATTATCAGACTTGTTGCTCCTTTATTAGATAGGTATATATTATCTATGTTAGTTATCTCTATATTCGGTACAATCGTGTGAAACCTACAGATGTTCAGGATCTTTTCAACATCTTAATCATGTTCATCTTAATAGTGTAGGTACTTACTTATTATAGACATACATTTGTATTATGCTACGTTACTTATGAGATGAGTATGATCTATTATTTGTATAGGATAATAGGATGTTTTCTTGTTTAATTGTCAAAGTTCATTACCAGCTACACCACTTATAGAATAGAAGAAACCGTGATAATGCAATAGGAGTACAACGTTAACCAAAAACGGAATGCTAATTATTTTAGGATTCAAAATTAATTTCAACAAAAGAAACATTTTGCTTTTTCACATCGCTGTTTCACTCTTAATTATGAAACAATTTAGACCCACAATTCGATACAACCCAATAACACTATTTTGTTAGATTTTCTAGTCTATTTTTGTACGGTACTATATGAGATGGTAGGCCCCACTGTTGTCCAATGTGATATTTCATAGGAAAAGTAATATTCACGAAATTGTTGCCATATGTAGAATTATTTTTTGATTACCACGTTTAATTATTTTTGGGCACCAATAAATAAAACCGACAAAAATAAAATCTAACTCGAATATAAACTTTAGGAAGTAATAGAAAAAGAATACAAGTTTCCTAAAGTTTATATTCCATGTAGATTTTATTTATGGCTAAAATCTACTTCGAATACTAATTTCCTAAAGTTCATACTCGAATTATAATAGATTTTATTTTTAACCGTTTTATTTTATTTTTGCAAATAAAAAAAGAAAGAAAATATTTCGCCAAAAAATCCAAATGATATTATTGTAGCAACAATTTTCCTCCATAGAAAACTATATTTGACAGATATCTGACATTGGGGCCTACCATCTCAATGAGTTCATTTTGTACTTTGTTCTGGTAATATCAATTTTGAACGATTATTTGCAATATATGGAAAAATACTATAATTATTACATTGTACTGTCATTCTGCTTAATTTGTGTCCATCTTACTTCGTACACTTAATTTGTACACTTATTTATGTTAGGCACTATTCGGATATTACCAAAATTTCAGCCGTTTCTTTCATCTCAACTTGTCGCTGTAATTTTAATACATAAGTATGTAATAATAAAAACATTATTAGATACCTATTTAACTTGGTAGGATGTTGTATGTAGGAAGGTACTTACTTGTGATATATGAACATTACCATACATATTATGATACTTATGTTATTAATTCGATTGCATAACATTATCTGCATGTGGTGGTCCATTACATACATATAAGACATATAAATATTATATACACGTTACGTTACGCATTCACTGAATTTCACTAACTATAGGTACTGTATTAATGTAACTTATTACATAGGTATATTGTGATAATTAATCATTATAATATACAGTATTATGTAAATGTTAATGTCCTATTTAAGGTAATGGTGTAATGTTAAACACAAGCTAGACATGTGACCTACTTTGTAATATTCAATCTCAATAAGGACACGAAATTAAATTGTGTGAAATTTATAATAAAAATACATACATAATTATATAATCTATCCTAATAGGATATTATTCTTAAAAAATAATTCTGATTAGTGAACTTATTGTAGATTAGAATTATTACATTGTTTCGTAACCAAAATGTAAAAGTTTAAATGCTTATGATTATAAAGTAGATATATTCTCTTCCACGTAGCAGTCGAAAACTGAATAGAAAAGAGAGGTTTATTTTAATATTATTACATCTTGACCTATGAATTGTGTTATTCATTCATTTATTGGTACAACATAAGTACATACATATATATATATATATTATTTTGCAATGGCATATGAAATGTAAATCTGTACAATGCAGTTTGATTGATTTCAAGGAGTTTAATAAGAATATTAAATGTCTATGTTATGTATGTGTGTTAGCAATATGTTGCACAATAATATTATGCTCTAAAGGTCAATTGGAGATGGAGGTATTAAGTAGGTACCTACCTAGACATACTCAGACTTAAAGCTTTCCAAGTTTCATATAAATAAGTGTTGTAATCATTTTATGTACAAAGTCAATGAGTTGGTAAACCTACATAGAAATCTTTATTTACGTCATATCTACATGCGTAATAAAATATCTATCTATGCATATCACCACGACATATTACTACCAAAAGTGGGTAGCCAGTGGATTAACAATGTTTTATAAACACGCAAGTCATCATCTACTTGCCAATAAAAGTTAAGACATTCAGGATGGGTGGGATAACTCATCGCTGGATGGAAAATGTCAAATGTCATCAATACGGAAGATTTTACGATTTCCTGCCTTTTGCTGGACACTGGAAAACTAACAGAAAAGGGTGGGGTACCTATTCTTTGCTGGGGAATCCACAGGATAACTACAAAGTTAAAATATCCTTAATCTATTGTATGCAATCGTTGATAGTTATTTGTATTATTACTTAATATGATTTTTATAGGATACCCACATACTACCATATACAATATACATGTAGTGTAGAGACTGCTCTGCTCTGCTCAGCATGCAGTTGCAATGTTGTCACATTGGTATAGTGTATAATTATAATGTTATTTATATAGTACATAGGTATATAGTATGATTGATAGTATTGTAACAGACATCTGATTCTAATTGATGTGACTGAGTCACAACATGGTACAGCACATGGAATGAATGAATATTATAATTATTATGCTTGTGTATATTGTCTGATTATAATATAGCATTATATTATTATTGGGTCAAATATTAATTACGCGGTGTGCATATTATATGTATGTAGGACTGTAGGTACTAAATACATTACATATATTTTATGTACCAATATGTAAGTATATATTATATGATACGGGTTTATCACGAATTATTTCGTAATTTCATGTATCTATGTATGTGCAAGAACTGAAATGTGCCTTCTAATTAAAATGATATTTATTTATAACAATACCTATGTATTTACAAATATAAATGCTAAATGATTGCTTTACCCATATTATTCATGTTGTATTTCAGTGTCCTCGGTGTTAAGTCACTTTCACAATGGGAGACATTGGTAATTTTTAATATCTGTACTTGTACGTCCGACAAAAGTTAATAAAAAAATAGAACTATGCAAAAGATTATTTATTTATTTTATTCTTCAATTTTATTTTTGTACTTTTGCTGGTACTTCCTGATTTCAGTGAGGCATTCCGTACTCTATATTTCTATTGCAGGTCTTCACTGTCCTGTAGAAGTGAATACTGCAGTTACTAAGGCTTATTTGGGATGGGTTGGCTAACATATCTCTAAATATTTTCTGATGATTATATCGAAAACGTACATAAAGTACAGTACACATATAATTATATGTATAGTACCTATTATATACGCATGTATCTCAGTACATAACGTAGGTATAAAGGATCTGTACTGAGTGTACTCACATCATTGTCTGCAGTTATAACTTTTTGCTTTATGACGGGTAATCGTTTTATTATACCCCGACAAATCGATTTTATAATCCCACAAAACCAAACTGCGCGGAAACATGTACACAATATAATTATTATTGAAACATGATTAGATAATATATTTAATGTTTTATGAGATACAAATGTACCTACCAGTGTTAAACTGCCAAACGATTTCGCATATTTTATAAACACAACTTCACGTGTCATATAATAATAGTTTTATTATGAAATCTAACCATAAATTTCATTGTTATAGTATTTAATCGACTAATTGGGCATAGACTTGTTGTTTGTTTTATTTATTAGTTTTATACGCCTAAATAGCCACATATTGATAGTAGGTACGTAGAATAACCCCAAATAAAACAATAAATAGATATTATTTATTTTTAAGTGTAACTCAATGTGAAAATTCATAAGGTATTTGATATTATTATAATTAAAACACTGTTAATTATGTATCCATTCCATTCCATTTAAAATAACTCTGTAGGATTTAACAAAGTTTTGTATTGTTTGTTTCAAGTATTTTTTTAAATTTTATTGGACTGTAAAGGCTGTTTTGGCCTTATAACTACTGTGTTAGTAAATAAATATTGAACTTTAGTAAAATTAATAAAATTAAACTAAATGTATGCTTAAATTCACTATCACAGGTGTACGTAAATTTAGCAATTCTAATAATAGATTCAAATTAAAAATATATGGTAGCTATGAATACCTCACTCAAAGTATATTGAAATCGTTTTGTTGTTATTTATTTGTATTATATGTATGGTTGGTATAAATGTTTGTATTAATTTTTAATTAAGCAACTAGGAAATATTTTATTAATTTAACTGTTGCCTGTTTTCGGAAGTTCTTTCAAAAATATTTATGATAAATAAATACATAAATAACACATAGTTAAGCCTTAATGGTATATGTAAATAGGTACATATAGGTATATTATGTAAGTTATTATAGATACATAAGTAACACACAAGTAGATATAGGCTGGGTGGTGTTAGTATGTACCTTACAAGGTTGTTTCAGTGTTGTCCAAATTCAAATTTATGTATAGAATAATGGTAGCTACTCTTATTAAAATGTGTTTAGTATTTTGTTCCATTATAAATTATATCATTTATTATATTTTGTCTATTGATTGGTTCTTTTATATTGTATTTGGCGCTTTTGCGTGTACAAAGATACTGAGTTACGAAGTGAATTAACGGATAAAAAGCGCTTGTTGAAATCGTTGCTGTAATTGACAGATATATTATTACCATAGGGTAATTCGGGGGAATATGGGCAGTTGGGGAATATGGGCAGTTATAAGTATTTTCCTAAAACAACCTAGCGAAATAATTTCTAACCAATTGCAACAGTGTGTTGTCACCGCATGATACATTTCTTTAGCACGACCGATCAGTTTGGCAGCGTTGTTCTGTCGCGCAACACGTGTAGAGAGGATTACGCGGTTGCTTGTGATTTTATTCTGCGAATATTTTAGCTACTGTTAAAAACAAGGTACGTATTTTAACAATAAACTATTAGTTTTTTCTACAAATAATCAAATGTCAATATTAATTCATGTTTTAAATTATGTTTTTAATGGTTTTATAGTGTTTTACTCTTGTTTAATTACGTTCTCCATTTTTATTTGATATTTTAGGAAATTGTCGATATCGGGGTAATATGGGCATACGCATTCGGGGTAAAATGGGCATATCACTTATTTTATATTTTGCTTAAGAAATCCGTTATTTTTTTTAGATGCCAAGGACTTATATTCGTAAAACGGATAGACAATCTTGGAGTACAGAGCACCTTCAGCGTGCGATAACTGCAGTGAAAAATGGCGATTGCAGTGTTATGCAAGCAGCCAAAACATACACAGTTCCAAGGGAAACTCTAAGAAGGTACCTGGCAAAAGGTGATATGGAACCAAAAAAAAAATGTTTAGGAAGACAGCCTGAGCTCGGAAATGAGCTGGAAACTATCATTGCCGAGCACTGCAAATATTTAGCGCACCATGGATTTGGTTTGACAAGGACTCAGGTACGACAATTAGCTTACAATTTCATGAAAAAGCTGAACATAAATGTAGATCGTTTTAACGAAGATAATGGAATGGCAGGATGGGATTGGCTGTGGGGTTTTCTAAAAAGAAACCCTTATCTCTCTGTTCGAAAGGATGAAACGCTTTCGATTGGCAGAGCTTTGGGCATGCAAAAAAAATTTGTCGAACCATTTTTCAAATTACTAGATAAAAAAATATTGGAGCATGGTTTGAATAATAAACCTGATAGGATTTTTAACGCAGACGAGTCAGGCCTACAGATGAATACACGCTCCCAAAACGTACTGTGTGAAAGGGGCAGTAAAGTTGTCCATTCCATTGCCCCAAAGGAAAAAGGTGAAACAATTACTGTGCTTGCGTGTTTCAACGCTGCTGGAAATTTTTATCCACCTTCTCTTATTTTCAAAGGAAAACGGTTGAAGCCAGAGTTTTCTATGAACATTCCTCCAGGCAGTCAAGTATACATGTCAGACAGTGGTTACATGAATGCTGAATTTTTTTTTAAATTCATAAAGTCTTTTATCCAATACTTTGGAGTAACAACCAGTGCTCGAGCAATATTAATAATTGACGGACACGACTCTCACTGTATCGATCCTAATATGCTTGAGTTTTCACGTGACAATGGTCTATGTTTACTTTGTCTACCACCTCACACTACACATTATCTACAGCCCGCAGACCGGTCACTTTTTAAACCACTAAAAGATTATTTCTATAGAGCTGCATCCAGATTTACTCGGCAGCATGGCGGACGTGCTTTCTCAAAAATAGAATTTGGAGCTATATTCAATGAAGCATGGAGTGCATCAGCTACTGTTGGTGTGGCGGTGAATGGGTTTAGAGCTTCAGGATTATGGCCTGTTAATATAGATGCTATTCCAGAATATGCATTCTGTAATGACAATGTGACTGAAGAAATGGCATCATCTCTTCCAGAAAGACACAACATGATATCTCCAATACATTCCATAAGCCCTAATCTAATACCTTCCGCAAACAATAATCCAATATCTTCCACAAGCCGTGATCCAATACTTTCCACAAACCGTGATCCAATACCGTCCACCAGCTGTAATATAAATATTTCTGTTGAGAATGATATGAATTCAAACAACAAAACCATAATTCATGAAATATCTCCACTTCCCAAATTAAAACGACCTGTAGCAACACGTGGCAGAAAAAGGGGCCAAGCTAGAGAACTAACATCAGGAGAAAACATCAAATTAACTAGAAATAAAGCAAATAACCGGGACAAGAAGAAATCGACTGCAAAGTCTAATAAAGCCATAAAACAAAAATTTGAAGATGCTAAGTGCCCTGTGTGTGAAAAACTTTTTAGTAGAGATTGTAATGGAGAGAAATGGGTTCGTTGTGAAGTGTGCTCTGTGTGGTATCATTCTAAATGCGTTATTGTATCATCCATCAAATTTATCTGTGTTAAATGTATTTCTCAATAATTCATTTGATTATATTTTTTAAGGATTTTTTAGAAGACTTTATGCTGCCCATTTTCCCCATACAGTGAACCCATATTACCCCGATAGTCGGGGTAATATGGGTTTACCGTACATTTATGTTATATTTCAATTTGTATGTATGTCATTATAATTTTGAATACATTTTTTATTCTTAACATTATAGGAAGGTATAGGTTGCTGTTTTATTTATACGAAATAAATTTTTGAATTTTATGTCATGACTTTTTTTCACATCAAACGTTAAGGTGCCCATATTCCCCCGAATTACCCTATGCCACGTTAACCGGAGACAAAGTTGTCACGTCGATTTGCTTAAAGCATATTTTTACATATAATTATTCACTTTAAGTTGATTATTTCCCTTGACACTAATCATTATATAATGGGTAATTGGACGCGGTGTATGTTAATGAGAACTTTTTAGATTCAGTAGGAGGATACAATGCAGATATTCCAACCTGATTACACAGTAGCCGCGTACCTAATGCAGTCATTGAAATTCTAATCTGAAAGCTTAGCAAAGTGCTTAGCAGGTACCTTAGTATATGTTATTAGTACTTAGTACTGTTTAAATGCGTACTTCTATTTTGGATACTCTGTAACGGTATTTAACGAGGCAACATCATCTCAAGGCATGACAAATTATTCATACCTACTATTCGGAAAGAGAGCCTATTTCAATTAGAAGAAATTCTATTGTATTACGATACGTTTCGGTTCTACGCGGTTGTAGAATAAGTATATTATGCACATAATGAATTACATAAAAATAAAGATACACATTATTTGAAGAGTTAAGTCAAGATGGTAATTTTTGTCTTTCAATAGGTATGCTTATTCAGTATTCTTCATTCAGTATGATGGCGATCACTCTGATGAAAGCTTTTCAATTCTGAACTGTTTAGAATAACTCCTCCACTTCTGTTGTCCTTATCAGACTCAATATCAACGTAGTTTATTACACAGTTTTCTTTTCTAACGAAACTAAAATACAATTTGATGTTTTGAAAATAATCAAGAAAATATGTATCAATGTATTGACAGTAGGTACAATAATACAAGTAAATAATTATATTCACAATTTCACATATACCATGAAGCGTAAATTAAGACAGGTTTTCATCAACACATATTCGCCTCTTATTTTTATTTGATTATTTAGAGATTTTTCTATGTGAGTCATCACTGGAGGATGTGTCCTTGAGAACTCGTTCGCGTTTCAATGAACTTCTGTGTATTTATAATCAGGAGTTTATCATGCAAAGCGTATCTTATTTTTGTATAATATTGTCATCTGTGATTTATCTGTATTGCTCACATAGAACTAAACGATATAATAATATTTTAATGTGCGTGTAATACCCGCACCAAATGTTATCATAAATTAGTTTTCTAAATATCTTCATTAATAGAGCAATCAGGTTTCCTTGTTTTAATGTAAAAAGGTTTTTGTGTAACCTTAAAACACTCGCAAACGAGTTGATTGCCTTGAGAAGTAATGAGAAGGATAGAATGGAAGGTTTTTGCATCTGTTCAACTATGTTGATTTATTTTGCATTACCGTTTTAGCATCTATACATACCTACATTTCTAACATGTATATTATACTTATATAGATATATAGCTAATGCATTATTTGTTAAGTATCATTGGAATAAAAACAAAATGATAATTCGCTACTTGTAAATTCGGTCAGCGATTTCACTAATTATTTTTAGTTCAGTACTCGTTTATAGTTTGAGTTTTTGTTGTTATTGTATGCCGTGTACTTGTAACACTTTACATACAATATTTTTTGTAACCTGTTGTATTGCCTGTGCCTAATTTAATTTACTTAGAGAGTTTATCGTCTCCCGCGCCGCCCGGCCTCTGAGCAGTGTGCTGTGCTGTGCTGTGTTGTGTTGTGTTGCGCTAATCAGAGTGTGACATTGAAATGTACGGAGTGCCTTTATACTAAATTACATATTATTTATACTTATTATTATTTTTATTTCACGTTTTATTAACTAGTTGTCAACGATTTTACGTATGTTGGTTAGCTATACATTAAATATGTTTTGTAGGTTTAACAGAGTCACATTGACACGCAAGTTTTGTAGAAAGTTTATGTTTGTGGTTTTTGTTCTTAACTTATACGATATACCTATATCTACTTTTCTATTGACCTCTATAGCGTCTTAAACCTTCTTCTTCTTTGAGTGATATGTTAAGTCCCCCAATGTCGGCAATCACTCTGTTCTATGTTAGCTGGAACAACTTCTCCACACTCAAAATCAACACATTTGATAATATACTGTAGTGTAGGTATATAATATTAATTTTGATTAGAATACTATTAAGTTCTGGCAGATGTAAGTAATTAGCTGAGCATATTTCAGATTGATGCCATATGTAATCTGTAATTCTGTAATGAAGCAAAACATCGCATCCGTTCATTTGCACAACATGGAAGTGTGTGTCGTACTTTATGGTCGCTCATAATCATATCGATACATATCCGTTCCCATGCCATGCCATGCCATGCCATGATATGATATGGTTGGTATAGTAGGTAGATATAAATATAACTACAACTTACTACAACAAGATTTAATCAAAATAATATGTTACTAGGTATATTAAGTTGGCTTATTAATCTTCTCAATTGGATTATAAAATCTTTAATGTATAGTACAAGTGTATAATATGATCGTTAGAAAGGAAAATGTTTATTGAATTATTCATTTGAGTATATCAAGTGTCTTGTTACACATTTTTTGTATACGTTAACATTTTTATAATAACATCTAGTTTACGCTCATATCACTTTCGCTCCTAATATAAGATATGGATTTCCATTTTAAATCAACTCAAATTGTAATGCATGAAACTATGTAGTGTATGTAGTATGTGTGTATAGAGTTTATAAGGTAGGTAGGTAGGTGCATTTGTTACTTTATTCACATTCCGCTGATGGCTGATATGAATATAGTATAATATAATATGTACCTAAAAGGAATATCGGTGTGATTTAATTAACAATATTATCATTGAGATTTAGTTGAGGTGCTCATATATACGAGTATCTGACCCGACTACTGCTAAGTTTGTATGTGTCATGTTTTTATTTTCTCTCATATACGTACCTACATTACCTTCCAGTCTGAAGGCATGTTTATTAATAACATTCGTATATGGACAATTAATAGTGGTGCTGTGCTTAAATGTTGGCAAAAGTCTATAATATTATATTATGAGTGCCGTACAAGTATAATATAAGGTGTTATTATTGTTTGCTTGCACTCCATTCTCAGTACATCCTCCACTGAGATATTCATTACCAGATTAGGAAGGTGGTCGAGTACTTGGCGAGTTGGTGTAGTAGTACCTACCTACCTACCTACCTACTATTAGTACCATCATTAATATGTAGATGGACATAATGTATACACACTATGCATTCTGACACTACATATATTATATCCGTGGCTTGTATTGGATCGATCTTTATATATCTACTATTAATATGAAAATAATACGTACCTATACTTACATTAATTAATAGTTTATTGTATGTACTATGTATGTACTGTTCTTATGGTTAGATATCTAATCAATAATATTATAGAATTATCTGAATATAGCAAGTAGGGTGCTCGTCTTATGATGCGTCTAGCGGAAGTTCTTCTTTATATAAAACTAGGCTGTGGCGTATTCTTTTCATAGTGGATTTATTATTATATTAGTATTAAAACTTTATAGGTATTACCTTTATCCATAACCTTCGTACAGTTATGCTAGTTGCCTTCGTCTATCTTATCAGTTTCTAATAAACCTAATGTTTTTGTGTTAACACTTTGGAAATTCATTATTAACATATAATTAAATAATTTTTATTTAAAACACTGTATTCTTTCCATGTTTTAAATAAAAATTATTTGATTATATGTTATCTGTTTCTGTTTATCTGTCTGATATATTGTCAAATAAAGAAACTTTAAAGTGTAGCTTAATCAATTTAGTCAAATTCAATATTAAGATAGCACAAATTAAAATTATTTTAATTTATTTATTTATTTTATTTACAAAACAGTTTTTAAAAGATAAGTCACTAATGTCTACCTAACTGGGCATGAGCCCGTACCAAGGTAGACTGAGCCAGTTTTCACCTTACATTGTCTCAGCGCTCAATTTTCTTTACTTCAGTTACTAAGATTATTTTCCCTACTTTATTTAATCATAACATAACACACGCTCACGCACGCACGCACACATACATCCACACACACAAACACACTCATCCACATACACCCACACCCACATACATGCATACATACATACACACCCATACATACATATATATATACACACACACACATGTACAGATAACGCCACATATATTCATGCACATACATACACACTCAGTCACACAGGCAGATATGTGATCAGGGTCTCAGTGTTTCTGCGGCCCAACTGCTGAAGCCATGCCGTGATCCCTCCCCCAATACCAGAAGAAGCATTAAAAATATTAAAATAAATCTAATGTAACTGATGATATTAGTTATAGGATGTTGCTACAAAAAATATGTATTTAGCAAAATTAACAACACCATCAACTTTAATAATATCACCATAACAATTACCAAAAGCTCTGGTTCTTTCAATATTGTGTAGATTTATTATATACATATTAAGAAATCATGCTACTATACTTTACCATCGCGGCATATTCAGCAAGTGGTGTAGTCAGCAGACCAGTTGCAAGCCATTCAGGATGAGTGTCTGGGTTGGATTTGTGTTTTATTACATTGATTTTCTTTCTACTGTTGGGTTTCAAAGATCTTTCATGTTTGTATTGAGTTTAATGTTTAGTATATACTCGTATGTATGTTTGGATAAATTTATTGTATTGGCGTGGACTCGTGTTGTCAATATTGTATATCAGATAAGTTTCTACTCCGCACTTCTTATTGCATAAGTACATGTACTGTGTGTGTGTTTGTGTGTGACAGCAGCGTATTGGATTAAATAATTTAGTGCCGCCGATGTGGCTTTTGTTGTCTGGTGTTTACTGACTCTGCCTCCAGCCCAATTCCATGGACAATGGGCTAAAGCAGTGGTCTTCATTCTACACTCGAAAACCAGCCATGTATCAGTACCATGAAAGTTATCGTTATAAGTTAGGAATAAGTACCACTTTGTGGGACTTAAGCTCAATTGAAAGGATCTTAAGCATTTAAAAATGTGCTAAAAACAAACAAGAATAGTAAGTATGAGAAATCAGAACTACACGTCATACGCTTTATTATTTTTCATATTTATCTTTTTCTGAAATACCTATATACCTAAAATACATTTCTCAATTAACTATATATGTACTATACTATACCCTCACGCCATGTCCCAGGAGGGGTAGGCAGAGAGAACGGAACGCCATATAGATCTATCCTTACATACTTCTTTCGCTTCCTCTACATTCATCCAGTTTCTCATACATGCACGCCGATTTCTCTTACTCAGCACGCGTCCGTCCTTAAGAATTTGGTCAACGTGATCAAGCCACGTGGTTCTTGGACATCCGCGCTTCCTCACACCCCTTCTTTCAGATAAATACATCCTCTTCGTCATCCTTTCATCTTGCATTCGCTCAACATGTCCAAACCATCTCAACTTGTTTACACGCATTCTGTCCACAACACTCCTCTCACATCCGCTCATTCTCCTGATATCCTCATTCTTCTCTCTATCTCGCAACGTTTTACCAACCATTCTTCTCAGTGAACGCATCTCCACAGCATTTATTCCACTCTCATCCTTTTTCAACCACGTCCAAGTTTCGCTTGCATACATAAGTGTCGGTACCAGAATGGTATTGTGCACTAGCATTTTTGCCATTAACTATATATACCTACTCTAATCAATCAAGATCTGGAATTGGCCACTAACCACTTTGTGTCTGTGTATTTTGTGATTTGGTTAGTCCGCGACCCGCATTACATTGATGTCTGAAATGTATTGTAGACAATATTGTAGTATGATCAGGGTGTTACCGATATAAGATTATATTCCCAGGTACTACCACTACTGCCTACCTTCGAGTATCCGTATTACATGCATCCAATAGGAAGGTATATAAGTAATAATATTGAATATAAATTATGATACGGTGTATAACAACAATATTTAATATGTATACACATTTTACTTATTATTTCGATCTCAGCATTGTTGTATGCAGACAGAAAGAGATAAGGTCCAGAGGAGCATAAATCACCCAGAACTGTCAGCACAGCACGGCCAAGTGGAGTGAAGTGGTCAATGAATATTGTGTCTAAGTACCTACCTACTTACATACGTTATGGCTATTGTTATTGTTATATCGGAGGTAATACGCCGCCAGCTGTCTTATATTATTAACAATATATTACAAATTATATATAATTGTATATTGTGTTAAACACTGTATATATGTATATAGATCATATTACAATGCCTATACACCAATGCACGGTCACCCAGTATAGTTATAATAATATAAATAGTTCTCATAGGTAATACTGTAACTACATAACTCTTGTATTGACATATTATTATCGTTTAATCTTTTTCTATCCATCTTCGGACGTAGACCTTCTCTTTGATCTTCTTTAACTTTTTATGAGATGGCTTGGACATGTGGAACGAATAGACGACGAAAGTATGACAAAGAGGATGTATTTATCTGAAAGAGGGGCTATGAAAAGGCGCGGACGACCATCGACCACATGGATCAAATTCTCAAAACATTTGCTCGTTGAGTAAGAGAAATTGGATGAATGTGGAGGAATCAAAAAAAGTATGTAAGGAAAGATCAACATGGCATTTCGTTCTCTTTGCCTACCCCACCTGAGATACGGCGTGAGGGTAAAGATAGATGGATACTTTTTAATTATGTTAGAACACCTTAGCATATTCACGATTTAAAGGGAATTGAAGCTTTATTCTTTTGCTATCTATAGAATAATCATATTTCCCTTTAGTGGTTCTGACCGTCGCGAAGTCTATAATATATTCTAACTTATATTCATATGGATACCTACCTACCTACCTACCTACTAGAGACATGTGAGTGGTAATAAACTTGAGACAAATAGAAAGTGGACATAAATCATAATGTGTAATATTATGTACATAGATAACTATATAAGGTATTTAATGTGATATTATGATGTTATATTATATTATTGTGTCTGCTTAGAGAGATATGCATACATTAATAAGTAGATAGGTATATATTACGTTTTATGGCAGTACAATACGCTTGCATTGTAAATACAAGTATTTTACTATTGAATTGAGTTTCAAAGGACAAACTCACTCCCTCGTTTTAACACAATATTATTATTCAGGACTTGAACTATCTGACATTAGTAGACATTCATATTCTATATCTTCTGCAGGCAGGTATCTCCGCAGGTATCTGCAACGGTTGTAGTGCTGAAGACCTTATTCTAAGTTAAGACAGGACGCAGGACGGTGTTTGCCGCCACTTATTAGATTGAAATGATTTAGATCTGACACGAAAACAAACAAACCATAATTGATTACCTAACATGATGAGATACATATGTATGTATGTACATGAAATACGTAGGCACAATACAACTTGCTCTCTATAATAAACTTAATTACTTTATGCCCTTTCATGCCCCCCTCTAGCGTAATATGAGAAATAATTTTCATTACGCTTTTTTGTACTTATTTCGTTTCCTGTTTTGTAGTTAATTTTTTTAAGTTAAAATTTTATAATTATTGAGATGTGTGATTGGTTTTGTTATTCCAAATCCAGTTAAGCAATAAAAAAATAGTAAATAATATTCTAAACAATTTTATAATTGCTGTTGGACATTCTCGATGACAATAATTCGTGTATGTACCTATATATTAATCTAATAGATTGATTACATAATATTATTATCATTTTCCTACTTGAATGCTCACGGTGTCATATTACAGGAAGCATGGAGCAATTAGGTATGATATTATATATTTGCTGCTTCTCCAGCTTCTGTGCAATTGACTCAGTAATGTAATAATGGAGTAAAGTATAGGATGGATGTGAGTAAATTTACCACCACTTTATAACAATTTAATTAAAAATATATTTATTCTTGAGAAAAATAACCTTAAAACCAATTACATACCTAATGGCACTGATATCATTTGATTTTCTATTATTAAAAGGATATGTTTATTTTAATAATAATTAACTTATTATGTTGGAATGTTCGCTACTTATAAAATGAATAATGTTATTTTATTTTTAATAAATGTGTATATTTGAATGAAACATATAAATTATATCTTTATTATTTCTATTTATGTAGTTACTATAGGTATATATGACTGTGTCTAATAACTCTCCGATGATAATAGGTAGGTAGGTACGTGAGTACGTGGATTAAATCTTCCGCAGGTGTTTGTTGTTTAACGAATATTTTTACATAATTTTCATTCGCTGAGTTATGATTTTACGCTTTTTCCTTCTTGTATTAGGTATAATATTATTATCACAGCCAAATCTGTTAATAACTCAAGTGTAGGTTAATATACTAAACTGTGACGTGTGAATAAACTAACAAATATCGTGTAAAGTATTCATATTATAGGTATGTAAATACCTGCATATTTATGTACCTAATAGTCTTAAATCAGTTTACAATAATAGACAGACTGTTTAGTTGTATCAGTTGTGCTGGAAGTATATTGTGTTGTATTTAGGTATTAAATAAAGAAAGAAATGAAAAAGAAAAACAATAGACAATGGAATTATTGGAATAGTATCACATATACATACCTACCTACCCACATAGGTATTATTAATATTATTTCTGTTTACCTACCTAAGTGTTGTATGTATCTATGTGACTTTGTATGTAGTTGCTGCAGCTGATGTAGGTATGAAGATAAACACTCTGTTGCATTGTTTTGTATCACTGTGTGGATAATATGTCTATCTTGTATTGTATTGTAATGTGTTGTGTTGTATATTATTGAGTATGAATTATTATTGTGTACTTAGAGAGTAATGTGTATCAAGTAATTTACTATTGGGTGTATTCTGTATTCTGTAGTAGGTAGGTACTCTATGTAACTGTCTGTCTGTCTGTCTCTGTGATTACTATATACTATATAATGTATGCAGATATGTTTTGTAGACGAGTGACTCGGAAGTGATAGTGAAATGACTTTTATGTACCCACATAAATATTATACATATAGTGTGTTGTAATAATCCACATTATGTATGTATTGTGATTGTTGTGGCTGTTAACGGATAGTTATAAAATAATATAATGTAAAGTAAGTTTATTTTATTTATTTATTTATTTATTTATAATAATAAACGGCTGAACCAGCCTTTACAAACATAACATAACATAACATAATGAAAACAGTCAAGTGAAAAACAATGTAGCTGTAATGTAGCACTAGCAAATAATTTCAAATAATGATTATAAATCTCTTAAAAATAATAATGATTATAAACTTCCTAAAAATATATCATAAAAAATCAAAACACAATTTATGATCCATGTAGGGAATGCCCGGCCAAGTCGGAAACAACACAACAATGAATTTTGCAGAACTTACTTTATTGCATATTTATCTTTATGTATTCAGGGTATAATATATACCTTGTGATTGACAGTAAATACGTACTTCTAAATTAAATAGTAATCAAAATTATTAACATGTCTGTGTAATACCAGGTGTATGAGTGTTTATACCTACTGTAGATACCTACATTAATGAAACGTTGGGATCCTACACAAATATATTTCATGAAATATCTATCATATGAAATGCACATGTAATTTTGGGTCTTAAAAAATAAAGGAAAATGTAAAATACAAATAGTAATTAAATTCCCGAAATCATCCCCCTCACTACGGGAACTGAAACCTATGATATAAAGCAATGTAAGTACGTTCTTTTTTCAAAAACGTAAGTAATACGTACTCCGTATTAATTGTTTCTATGAATGTTGATATATGAAGAGATTGCTTTTTCAATCTTATAGTTGTAGAGTAGTACTAGTAGATGTAAGTAGTAAGTTATAAAGTATAATGAAATAGAATAGGTATACAATAGTACCTATTTACTTACATGGATGTGCGACACTTATGTAATTACATTAATTATATTTTACTTGTAATTGTATGTTCATTATTATATTTCCCGTTTCCTGATCAATAGTCACAATTACAATTACCATTATAGATATTGTAGGTACATAGTTTGTATTATTTATAGAAGGAAGTCACATTATACAATATATGCAATTGTTTTGTTTATTTGACTTATCCCTCCTCCCCCCACCTGTGAGTGTCTAACTCTAATATATCTAATGCATAGGTATTGTGTTTTCGCTCCGCTGCCTCTGCTTCCTGTCCCCATCACTGACTGTCGCCCTTCTATTCTCCTTCCATCAGACATCACCTATTCACTATTATCTAGTTTCTATACATAATTAGGCTCTTATTGCTCGCCTGACACATCGCCATCAAGGCTACGGGCCGCTGCGACAGTTTTATCCGTTACACGCTTTCCTAATTCCCAATCACAATAATATTCCGTTACTTTTTTCTTCTTCTAATGTCATTTCAATGCTGTGACACAGTCATGCTAAATATACATACATTGCTTACATTGAATTAAATATTATTGTGATTCACATATTAACTGCTACATGTGATAGCCGCGTCACGAACCAACTCAATTAATTATCTACTCAATGAGATAATCAAATGTGCGAAAACATGAGATCAAAACTGCCGACAAAAATGACCGTACTTTTTATAGGAAAAAGTACGCATACATTCGCAGGGAATTCACGTATTGATCATGATTATAATTTAGTCACAAGACAGTGTAATTATGTAGTTGTAAGTGCTTATTTTGTGACCGCGGGCCACATAGCTTATTATATAAATTTTATTGAAAGGTTTAAATTTATATCTCAGCTACAAAATCTTCATCGATTTTTTATGAAGTTTAAGATAAAATGAGGATATCAGACGAATGGTTTGAATTGAAACCTATTTGCTTTCGTTTAGGTGTGTAGTATAATATTGTTGTGATATTTTTTTAAAGATATATCTGGGTTTTGTTATAAACCCAAACACAACCTTATACACCTTTCATAGTAAGCTTATAGCTTGTGTTGTGAAAAGGGATTTTATTTATTATATTTAATATATATTACTACTCGCCTATTTTCTCTGCAATGTTGTGGATATTTTTTCTACAACTACACAAATATAGGAAAGTGTTTTGTAGGTTACCGCGTGGCTGTATTGAGTGTAGTGTAGGTATGTAATTATTTGACACAGTTTCCTATGAAATGATAACAATAATAATATGCATGATAGAGTAGGTATGGTAATAAGTATGTTTATGTATTTTACATACTAATAATGATACAATGTATGACAGGAAATGTTGACGTTTACTGAGTATATGCGAACCTACATAGGAACAAGGTTTCGATATTAGATATGCATTCGCTTTATTGTTTGTCACATCCTATACGTTTTATATTTAATCAGTATTTGCTATATATGTAGGTAGGTACTATTATAATTATCTGTCTAGGATTTGATTGTAAATATAGGTAGACATTAGACATCTACATAGCTACTCTATGTGCAGATCCTGCAGTCGTTGTGACGGTTTCAATGGAGTTGTACGGGAATATTAATATTTAAATCATCATTAGCGATATTTGGAAATATACAAAGTTATCACGACTATATTCTCATGTATTGTGTAATCATACTAATTCAGTATCTTAAATGTTTCTCATTTCTCAAATATTCACAGAAAATATCAGTTTCAATCAACCAAGGTTAGTTTGAAGTATTTTATCTGTACCTATTTATTTTGTTAAATTCAAAATCACTTTTTTTTGTTTTAAATTCTGTGACTGAAAACAGTATTTGTAAAAATATAATTTAAGGTGTAGGTACCTACTTTCCGATACACAATAGTTATCAGTATAGTTACAAAGTAAGAATACAGTTTTACGTTTCGTTCACAAGATATTATATAGGTAATATTACTTTGTTGTACAGTTCTACTGAATGTGTTGTGGTACAATTAGTGGGAGATTATTGCTTTCACAGTAATAATGGTAATGGAATATATTGTATAAATTACTGAAATCATTTTAAATTTTTCGCGTTTGGTTTTAAATGCTTGCCTGTACATTATGTTACATAATAAGTATTATAATTCTCTGGCTTACACTCGAGTATTGTCTTACATTATGTATGGTGGTGTTTTGCTCATCGAGATCAATCTTTGTTGCACCCATATGCGGGTTGAAAATAATATAATGAGTAAGTATCTAATAATAGTTTGAATGTATTTACACTACCTACCTTTGTAATTGTCGAAGTATAATTGTTATTTTTTTGTAATAACCCCGCACGATGCAACGTTATATCATTGCATTGCAGTGTTGTGGTTTTTATAATATCATATTATTCTACAAGACAAGACAAGAGATGCACCTAGTACGGTGCGGTGACTCCTGCAATTTTCTCACGCATCTCACCACTATACTATATATTAATATTATATTTACCATGTAAAATGTATCCCCTGGTGGGCAGGCCATAAACCTGCACCGTAATGTATGTATGAATTATTAATAATAATATGTCAACCTATAGGCAGCTTGTTCTACACAATGTCTCTGTTTAGTCTATAATTATTATGCTCCTGTGGCTAATGTGACACAAAGATGAGGTGTGAGATAGCGCGAACGTCCGAAAACTAAGTAGTTTATCCACGTGGAATCTATTTCCAAAGACGGTCGCATGTTGAGTAAGAGAAATCTGCATGCGTTTATGAGTTGTATGAATGCAGAGGAAGTGAAAGAGGTATGTAGGGATGGAGCAGTGTGGCGTTCCGTTCTTTCTGCCTACCTAACTTGGGATACGGCTTAAGGGTATATAGTATGTTAGACATGTATTTGCATTGATTGACACTTACCTACCCACTATTATGTTGCATGTACCTACCTATAACTGCTTGCATACATTAAATTGGTTTCTTCGTAGATATAACATTTCATAAATAGTATAAGTAACTGTGTACTAATTGGCAGCAAGTATTGGCGTGTGTGATTATAGGTAGGATATTTATTATCACGCATCTCATCACGATACAGTATCTGATAACGCGCATTGCAACAATGTTGTACAACATTAACATGAGTATGTGTGTAATGCATACATTGCATATTATAGTATCGGTTGCTTTATGTAGCATCGCGGTATTTTTGTACACTTATTATTATTACTGGCAGTATAGTGTCTATGTAGTATGTAGATATTATATTCTACGCTGTGGTGTGAAAGTAAACGCAATATCTTTTTGAACACACAAATTGTGAAATGCAATTTTTCAGTGGCTCTCGGCCGTATCGGTTTCATAAAGAAAAATAATCCTCAAATAAAAAAAATAACGCCCCTATCAGTAGCACATAATATAAATGCCTCCTTTTTTCATAAAGATTCTATATATAGGTAATTTCTTACGCCTTGAATTCATCCATCCATTCCATCACGTGGCATCCCCCACAAATGGGGTAGCGGGTGGAGCAACTGCTTAACATGCAAGACGTCCTCTCCATGCCAATACATGTTAAGACATTCAGGATGGGTAGCATGCTGTCATAAATACGGTATGTACGTTGTGAATGAGGGTTATTTATGTAACCTCCAATATAATTATGTACCTATAATTAACGTGAGACACGGAGGATGAATTTATCGATAAATTTAAATAAGTAGGTATCATTTCCCAGAAAATCAGTGAAGTAAGAAATATAGTTTTTCAGAATGATGGTTATGAATATAATTTTATCAACACAACTAAAAAACAACTTAATAAAATAACTTATAAATTGGTTTAGTTGGAAGAAATCACACCTCTGCGATAAACTCGCCCTCTGTAGGTATATTGATTTTATGATTGTATTTGATTTGTATGTATTTTGTGTAAATTTGTTTGTAATCGATGTACAGTAAAGAATGAATAAATAGAATATTGTAAGTATAATTACATTAACGCCTATTTATATATTATTATCATTAATTTTTTGTCATAGCTGTAGTATATTGTATGTATGCCTATCTTTATAGTAAGTTTACACCATTGTACGTTGAATTAGGTTGTATTCCCTTCTCTCTTCCTTCCTTCCTTCCTTCCTCTTCTCTTTTCTATAATTATTTTATATATAGTGTGCTTTGCATTAAATTGTTCATAGTTTAGATAATTTAATTGGCGATGTAAATTATTAAATGTATATTATTGTATTATTCATTGTTAAAGCTGTTGTTTCTATTAAAATAAATAAATAAAATAATATGTAACTAGTAACCATGTAGAAAGGGTTTCTGTTTCTATACAATGCTATATTAATTCTAACATCTAATATAATATTGCTGCACAGTGTGATGTGATATATTATTATGATGGTTAGAAATGTATGAGATATCTATTGCATAATACATGCGGGTACATAATATTTTATTAGACATTTTAATTAAATCCTTCCAGGGAATATCTTCATTACAAATATAACATATAGCAGAGGTGTTGCTTATTGCCTACCCAATAAAAGGTAAAACGCAATACTCGTATATTGTGTTAACTATATAACTGTCAAATGTTTCTCATAAAGTTCTTAGAGTTTATAAGTATATACCTACATAATATAATATATTGTGTTGTGTTGCATGATCAGGTATTGGGGGGTATTCCATTCCTGTGTGTGATTCATATTATATAGACAGCCTTCATTCGGATGACCCCTGTATGTTCACGATGTCGTTAATGATATTAGACAATTTGTATCTTTACTAAAAATCATCACCATACAATAAAGCTTTTTTCATACAATGACATGTAAGTACTTCAAGTACATTTATTTAGGATAATCAAAAGGTTCTTAACACAGTTCCTCTGAAATCATGCGAGTTCTTTACATAAAATGCAAATTGAATCTACAGTTCGATGGTGATCTCAGGACATGCATCAGTTGCATATTAAATATATATTTGATATCTTCTTGTGATGTTAACCGAATCGACTAGCGAAAAATATCTATTAACGATGTGCAGCATAGAGTGAACTGTTTATTGCACGCAATTAGTCTGCTGGCTACCCCACCAGTGGGGTGAGATATGCCGTGATGGTATAGTAGCACGAGTAGTAGCACATAAAACACATTGTTTCTACGGTTAAATTCATGTTGAATAGATGTCATTTTTCTCTTGTCTATTTGATCAATGTTGTATAAAAGCAAATACTTTGATCGCTGTTACTAGTAAAGTTGATAGTAAGTATAATGATATTGTGAACGTGGCTTAAGATTTTTTTTTTTGTCAGATAGATATATTATATCTACGTAACATTAAATTGATTGTATTGTTTGGTGATTGTTATAGGCATTGTGGCCACGACTGTTTATCTCACGCGGCTATCACCATATTTATTTTGATTTGTTATATACCTACCTAGTTATTTATCATCATCATCATTATTGTTATTACTATTGTTATTATTGGCCATCATCAAAATTAACTACCAATTTATTTATTTATTTACCTTATTTAATGTTGGAGGCCTTTTGACCAGAACACACAATGGTTGTTGTTTATTTATTATTATTTGGTATATCTCAGATGTTGTTCTGAGTTGAGTAAGTAATTATATTTTATGATGCCCACCGAGGGGTAGACACAATATTATTAAGTACCTACTTTATCTATATAATTATTATATTCGTTGTTTAACTCTTTGTGATTATAAAAGAGATGATCAAGACATTTATTTCTATTAAATTAAGTTGACTAAATACATAGTACATACTAAAATTAATTCCTTTCTTCATAACAAAGACTACAGCAAGTTTATCTCCTTCAGCTATTCTATACAGTTTGCCATAATCCCGTTCATCCAGCAAATTATCGGTACATATTCTTTGTTTAGACATCTTGTATAGTATTTTATCCTAGTGTTGCTGTACCTACATACATTATTTATTACGATTATGTCATTATATACACGGGCTGTATGGAATATGACTTGTTGGCTTCACATGGATGAGGTTAAAGAGTTGATGATCACCTCGTGTGCTCACCTCACTTATATGTAGATACATACCTACATAACATGATGTGCAATGCACTGTACCTACTTATGTATAATACCTGAGCATGCCTACTACTTATGTGTGTGTTGTGTGCTCAGTAAATTAGTTCTTCTATTGTTTACATTATTACATCACACAATTCTATATAGGTAATTGTCTTAAGAGTGAGATATGTTATACACAGTGTCTGTCATATAGGTATACTGTAATATGAATTGTGTGTATTGTGAAATAATATGACCCATTGTCACCTCATGTGTTCATCCAGATGTATAATTAAGTATTCGCCTTGTTACCTCTAGGCTCTAGTGTAGTATAAGTCTCATATATTATTACTTATGTGTCGGCAACTGCAGTGTTATGTCTTAATTTTATAAGACAGAGTCAAATATAAATTAATACAACCTGTAAGCAAGACCGATGATACTTTCAGTAACAAACTAATAAAAGGTCTGGGTAGTAATTAAATCGTTTCCCATGCAGTCGCATGCTTGTCATTATTTAAGATATTGTAAGATTCAGTTATATATTGTATTGAATAGTCATTATTATCATGGCATCTCTCACAAGTATGGTAGTCAATGTACTACTTATAATAAACATGCAAAGCATCTTCTCTGTACTATGCAAAATTAATCATCATCATCATTATGCAAAACATATCAATTAAAATATTTTATTTAAACAAAAAAAACAACAATCAAGTTTTAATATTTGTCCCCAGACAGAATTATGGTGCTGGACTGCTGGTATTAGGGGCCAGATGATCTTTAATCAAAGCTTTATCCTCCGAAATATATATAAATTGTCTCTTAGCATTTGACACCTCACTGTGCAAGTTCACACAATAACAGAACTAGCACCACATATGAAATTACAAAATTATTATCCTTTGTATTCTATTACTGTTTATTTTGTAGAACTCCATAATTTTATGTAAATAAAAACAAAAAAAAAATCCAGATTCTTACGATGTACTTTTATTTAGTGACCAGGTTTCCACATGTTATGTCTTTTTCAAACTTTGAGTTTGTAAACTCTACAAAGTTTTTTTGTTTTTATTTACATTAGTATAATCTTTTTTTTTTAATTTTAATGTTCATAAATCTATCAATTCATATTTGTAATGTAAAAGTTATAGTTTATAAGTATCTATGTGTGTGTTTGTATAAGATTGTTGAATCACTTTTTTAACGTTATAATTATAATATAATATTTTAATGCTCATAAATCTATCAATTCATATTTGTAATGTAAAAGTTATAGTTTATAAGTATCTATGTGTGTGTTTGTATAAGATTGTTGAATCACTTTTTTAACGTAATAATGATAATATAATATTTTCGCCACATTTAATTGGCAACTCGGAGCGCTCTACTTCCGCCGACTGTAATATTTAATTATTGTTTAAGTTATTACATTACATTATATTTAACTGATGTAAGTATAAGTACATTTACATTACATTACATTGCCCTACTATAATTGTATTGCGACAAGTTACTGTTGCGTTCATTCCCGCACTGCAACTTATTTACATAATACTTATTAAGTATTTCACTTCACAATGTTGGAATTAGATATTCACTTTTCTCTTTAGGAACTACCAGCCGTTACATTTTGAGTTGTAAGTTATAATTTTGGAAAGCAATTAGTAAACTATTTTTCACCACTGATTTATGTACCTTTGTTACCTCTCACCAACGTTATTCTGGAAATTCTACAATCATCATAAACCCTAAATATTTACCTACTATTACAGAAGACGTGGATATTAAAAAAAACTTTTTCAATCATAGATATATTATATCGTCCCTTTTCTGACTAACTGGGTCGTATCTGACATTTTTGGCGAATTCGAGTTATGATCACCAATGTGTATTTATATGTACCCTCCATGTTCTCACTGAAGATCACACCTGTAATTGTTACCGTTATCCTGGAATAGCCTTCTGATTTGTTGTCGTATTTACGAATTATTCTAAATAAAATGTGTTGCATCTACTAATTTCATCAGAAAAATGATTCTTAAATATATAAGAATAGGTACAAATGAAATAAAGTAATATATTTACACTGTATCATATAACTAGGAGAGACGAAAATATGTACGACAAAACACAAAAAACGCTCTCCTGAACAACTTACATTTTGGCAGATACGACTGTTAGTCAGAAGAGGGACGATATGACTGTTTTTAATATATACCTATTTAGGTAGATGGGTACTAGGTACATGTTTGATTATTTATTTGTACGACTACATACCTATGTACATACTTTGTGTTCTAATTCATTCGATTAATGTATATTTTTTCTAATTTGTTTCAGGTAAGCAATGCATTATATTATGGAACAGCATATACCTACATATAGGTACATATACTTGTACAGGTAGGTATGGTAATGGCAATTATTTATTTGTCACTTTCATATAGGTAGTATTATTTTATCTTATTTTAAGCCAATTTGTTGGGAGGATCTGATTAATTTTAAGTGATTTTAGTTTTGATTTTAATTTTATGAATGACTGCTTGTTTATTTGCACATTTTTGAGCCATTAAGTACAAAATAATATGTTGTCTTGATAGTAAATAATTTAACTTAATAAATCTGTCGTAAATTTGAAATCTTTGCTGGTCCACATGTTATTGAATGTAGGATATTTTGTTAACATACTCTGTAATTGGTTGATTAATTCTTTAGAAATTGTGAAAAATAATAATAATGCATGGTTTAGTATCGAAAATGGATAAATTCATTTTGTGGTAAAATATCAGTTTATCCCAAAAATTAATAAGATTTTTACTGATTCCCATACGAATATTGATTTTCTCCTGTATAATTCGCAGAAATTTCATTGAATTCGACTCTTTTGATAAATTCAGATTTTATAAACTCATCACGAAGAATATTTCATATATTTTGTTTCTGCATATTTTGTTAAAAATACATCATTTTTGTATTTGGATCTAAAACCATTAATATTATATATAATATATACCTACCTCTAATGAGATGTCATCGGAGGTAAGTAGGTAGTTACCTAGGTATATGTAAATGTGAATAATCTCGATGTGTTATCTCATTAGCAACATGTCGTGTGAACATTACGTATAGGTAGGTATATACTGTATTTACCTACGAAACTAGTTGGAAGCCATCAGCGCATTAAATAGTGTAGGTACCTACCTATATGGCGTGGTATGGGATGGTGAATATTTAATTCACATTTATATTTAGTTGAACGTATGGTTATTTGTTTATGTAATTTAATAATGTTAGGTGCCTATGTGTTATTTGTTTGATCTTTGCCTGATGTAGGTAGGTGGGTGGGTATGTATCCGATGTTATAAAAGTGAAATTTCTTTATGGCGTTGTAAAGATGAATGCTGGCACTATAAAATGTTTATAATGTCTAAGAAACGCAAATGGATAGTAATAGTATGACGTGTTTAGTATATCTATCTATAATAATATTGTAGATGCATAATTAATTATTATAATGTCCAGGTATTCGCGGGACGTTGTTCTGTTGTCACACCTCCAATATTGCAATGGTCCTCTGGTTGTAATAGATAATTACAAAGTACCTACTTTTATAATATAAATGCACCTATAATATACATAACATGGCTTGTGATCAATAAGAAGGTTATAATATCTTAAATTGTGAAATGTGTGTATGAATATTTTTCGTTATTGCTTACTTAATTATGTAACAATAATTAGTTATTTTACAAGCAAAACAAGTGAGGCATGATTTTGTCATTTAATATTAATCTCGCTAACGTGATTTATCATTATACAATATTATGTACTAAGTACCACGCACGCATATAACAAATAACCATTCCTATTCATCATCAACCCGCAAAGCAGAGGATCTGCAGCTGCAGTAGGTAGGTGCCTACGCACATAGTAATAGGTAAATGTCTTTCCATATTGAAGCTGTACTGTGTACACTATGCACTATGCAGGTAGGTAGGGACTACGCGTCTGTCTTCAAGCAGTACATAATGTAATGTAATGAGTGATGACCTGCCGAGGCGAGTGCAGATAATAGAGTTAGATATTATAAATTATTCCTGGTTACGTGCATAAGACATTTTTCATTATTACTTTATTCCCTCGACTTGTATATTCCCGGTGTGCTGTGCCATTATGTAATAATAATTCTCTGGTTTTATGTTAGTGCCAATATGAAAACCTCATCACCTTGTAAAGTGCAGTGTAATGCATGTTAGTGTTAATGGGTAGGTAGTTATATATTAATTGTTAGAGCCAATTCTAATAGAAGTGCAGCTGTAAAACATACGTCAAGCGCTCACACAGATAAACTGCATACGCTTTGTTTCCTACCACAGCACACACGTACATTAAAGGATCATTCATTATTGCTACAGCAATGTTCTAATGCGGTTATGCTTTTTTCAATTTTATTTTCACATACAGAGTTTACTTTATATTCATTCCTTGGTTATATTGTGTAGTTATTGATGGTGTTAAATTTAATAACTTACCATAGACGTGGGTGCTGTACGCACTGGTTTCTCAGTCGGGCAACACTCGCGTCTAAAAAGGTATAAAAGGGGCGGCCATATTAGCTTTCTTTCTCTTTGGTCATATCCGCTTATAAACTGTTGTAAACTATACTGTGTGCTTGTTCCTTCAAAATAATAAATGTTGTAATCCGATCGTGGCTTTGCTTTAATGGACCAAATACCCGTTGATTATTAATTCAACAGATGGTTATTCCACAAAATGGAGCATTTGAAAAAAATGTATTAAGTAGAAAATAATGGTCATCATTCTTAACACGCTATTGAGTCTGAACAAAATTATGAAAATATTACATATGTACCTATGATAAAGTTATGCATTAAAAGTAATTAATAATTTTTTTTAATAAAAATGGAAATATTTATTTGAAAAATACTATGCGCAATAAACGAAAGTTTGGTTAGATTGTCAATATAACTTGTGCAAAAAGTTTTGCTATTATTTTTCATGTATGTACACTGTTGGAAAGAAGTTTGGCCACAGAGAAATGGCCGTAATCAGCTGTTGATGTTTCTGACATTTCATAGTACCTACATATTATAATATTATCTACTGTATACGTTGTATGTATGTAACATTGACACCTGCCCGAGATAACTTGGTACAATGCCTCGATGTGTTACGTCTGCATCATATAATACTATATAGGTATGTATGTAGTTACATTTATGTGTAATATAATTCCGTAATGTACGGGATATTGCGTATGTATGTATGTATGTGTATGATGTGGTATTAGATATATTATATATGATATGGTACCCGCTGTGATGTTTGAAAGACATTTGGATTTTAATTTATCACCTACCGAATTCACTTTCTAAGCACCAGCTGTTATCTCTGCTAAACACTTTCACTCAACTCTGCATAAATATATGTTATATCTCAGTGATACCTTCACACACACACACGCAGTATAGCATACATAGTAAATATAATTATATTATATTTCACATATTAGGTAAGTACGTACACATTCACATAATGCACGCCCAGTCAATTCACCAATTAGACACATATTATATCTACATATACTCACAATACATACACATTCAGACTCATATAGTTATTCTTGTTGAAACAAAACGTATCACAAAGTGTTCTTACCTACTCAATAATTTACCGAATATTCAAGTTTGATTTCATCAAAATGTCCATAGATTATTGTTATTCGAGTATTATAAAATATCAAACCCATCATTCTCTTTTATACGCCGAAAACAACACGTGTAAAATGCACCAAAATGGAATTAGGTATGTTATTTTCGCCAAGCATAAATTCGAAACAATGATAATCTCTGTTCATGAATGAGTTGTCATTTAGAAAGATAGAAAAAAAAACAATTGTAATAGCAATCATTATGTGTTTATGTGTATGTTACTTACTATATACGTAGATATTATAAATGTAGTGTAGAAGTATATTTGGTCAGTAGCCATGTGAAGAATATGAATGGTTGCTGAATGAATAATTCGTTATCTTATAAATACCCAAGTAATAATACACAGATATGTGTAGACAGATATGTATGGATAATGTTAGTTAGTAGACATTATTAAGTCGTGAGGTTTGTTAATTGAATAGATTAAATTAATATTTTGATGTTAAGAATTAGCTTCTTGTTGTGCTTTGTTATTATAAACTTTCTCATATTATTATTATCACATATATTATTGTAATTATTTATTTATATTTATATAAAGACTCGTGTGTCTGTGAATAATATAGGTGATTTCTATTTTCCTAATATTATGTTGGTATATTCACATAAGGAAGTCTGCAGATGGTTAAGCTACGTTTTCATTTTATCAGTTAGACACTTAAAATCACTATCTATACCATCACGTAATGTCTTGTAAGTAGAGTAGTCAGTGGACTAAAAATAATAATTAAAAAGAATATGTTATTCTACTGATTTACTATACTATTGCTATACTGTTATTATACTATACTATATATATATACTATACTGTTATTATACTGATTGCTATTTATTTTTATTTTGATTGCTTATATAGTATAAAATAATTCTCCCCAAAGCACGAGCTACGCTCAATTTTGGGGAGTAATTGTATTAGGAAAATAAATGTATTGTGTTATTGTTCGATTATTGTAAAATGATATTTTGTTTAATAAACTGTTATTATTATTATTATTATTATTATTATGTATACTGTCCTTAGTGTGTCATAAAAATATAAGATTTTCAGGATGGGTGGCTTACCGTTGATTAAAATGTAGGAAGGTACTATATGTAACTGAGTGCTGAAATTCATTATTTAAATTTACACAGTGAGAAGTTAATTTGGGCCTTTGAAACAACTACATAAAATATTATTCTTTAACATTTTTGTTATTCCTAGGATTAAACGTAAACAATTTTAATATTACTTTGCGTTGTTTTTACACTTTTTGCGATGTTGGGTAAGCGCGAAACCGATAAGCTGCCCAGAACTATAATTACTATAAATACAATACGCAGCGGCATAATAGACAAGTTTGGCTTATTAATTTAGCTTTCTTTAATTGTTGTTACATCCACAGTGCATTT